>QGMI01000528.1:0-26711 GCA_007821535.1 Lachnellula occidentalis
AAATAAATCCTATATAAGTATTAAATAATAATAAAATCTATTAGTATCTTAGGTATCAGATAATTGATTACTTATTACTATATAGTAAGACTAATTCAGTATTCTAGTTAATATTGCTTAGTATTCTAAGTAGAGGTTATAGGAGCAAAGAGGTTTTATACTCTTTGCTGACTAAGCTACGCGATGTCATGTGACTAGATCACATGACCTACAATACCTCCAATACCCTATATCCCGACAAAATCCTTATTAGGTATATTATAATTTAAATTAATTTTTTTTAAAGTTCAAAATCAAATCAAATCAAATCAAGTAGCAAAAAGATTAAATCAAATCAAGTCAAATCATATTAAATAGAATTAATTATAATTGATTTAGTTTGATTTTCCTTTATATGCTAATATTGAAGCAAGAAGCTCTTAAAAGGTCTAGGCTTAAGTTTTTAGAGTAGTAGAGTATATAAGTTTAAGTATAGTTTCACTTTATACTTAGTTACTTTAAATATAAGTTATAAAAGGATAAAGTAGTAGAAAGATATCAAGCTAGCTATAGAAATAACCTCTAAGAATACTATTATAATTAAGATAAAGAAGAAGTAAATAAGAGTAATAAGATAAAATTAAAAGTATATATCTATTTAGCTTTTCTATAAAAGTAGAAGAAGATTCTACTTGCTTACTAATTGATGGTCTTATTGATGCGTTTGCTATCATTGAGCCCGAGTTCACGGTTGAGGATGTTGGGCTTGAAGAGGCTATCAACTTCGTGTGTAGGGGTCGCCATGGGTCCCCATAGGTCTAAGGTTTAGACCCGGACCCGACCTATGGGTCCTTATAGATATTAGGACCCAACCCATGGGTCTTGCCAGGGGGGTGCACCCTAGGCTTCCCGATTCCTAACCCCCCCCTGCAGGACCCATGGGTCGGGTACCCATGGGTCCATGGGTTTTGTGGTGACCTCTATTCGTGTGCGAGGATCAAGAAACTGACTAGATTATGTTCTTGTATACTAGATGTTATAACACATGCATTTCCTTGTTATATACGAAGCACATTGACTGGTGCCGGCTGAGATGGCGTACCTTGGGAGTTTAGAGATTGGTTTTTGGCATACTAGATGAGGTGTTTTGGTGCGCTTCACTTTTTGGTCCACGTGATGAGGAGAGGGACCATTGACGAAAACAGAGCTTTCAGTAACATGTAGACTAAGAAAGTTTAGCGTCTCAAGATGCGAAAGAGAAAGTTTCAAATTGCGTATGAGATTCAAGTTGTGCCGGTGATTAATTCCACTTCTGACCACGTGGAGTTCGTTTTGAGGGGATAGCACAATCGCCCAGTCGTGAATTGATTTACGGTAAACCGCATCCAATTAATTACTAAGACCGCGGTTACAGGCGCTACCGCTATGTAGGCTTATAAAGGGCGGAGCGGCACGGGGCGGGGCGGCTAGGGAGCGGAGCCTCCTATTTACGGCTTAGTAACACGATGCAGAGAAAGCATACGATATAGGGAAAGCGTGCGATTGATGACATACTATGCAGTTTTGGTGAAAGTGTAGTCAAAGTTATAAGTAATAATATGGATGCGGTTCCAGTTGTAAATGACTTTGTAGGTGCGGTTTGAGACATTTACTGTTTTATTTAAAAGAGTCTCATGGCACTACCACAAGGAAATATAACAAAACCCATCACACTTGCAGAGTAATAGAAACAGCCGAAAAGAATCTCTTTGACTTTTCGTTAAAAAATACCCCACGATATCCACATTTACATGGGAATGCGTGAGATAGGTACATCCCGACGTACAGCCTAAGGCCACTACCGAGCAGGATGGGCAGAAAATGTGTCCTTGATTTGGAAAAGATATTGACAGGTCTGTGATCTGATCTTCGCAAGGACGTTAGCACTTTCCAGTGGTTTTTGCTTGTGGGGATACTTATATTAAGTTATTAAGTTTAAGTAAGTCTAACCAAAAATATCTCGAACTACCTGTGACTTAACTAACCACTCGTAGACTGGCCAACGGTACCGCTTGAATGTATCGGGTTCGTTCATCGGGTCAGCTGCCAAAGTTGTTCGCGCCGTCATACTCTTTATGTCCTTCTGCAATTTTTACAGTCCTCTTTCTTCCTCTTAGTCTGGCAGCCATCTTCTTCTTCCACTTACGCCCGGCCCTCTTGATCCTCTTTCGAGGATAATTCACGGGCGACTCTCCACCGACGAATATCGCTACATCATACAGAAAGCCACCAAAGATAGCCCCGGAAATAGTAGCGCACCATGGGCCCCAGAACCAATACGCCGTTGTAAAGACATCAGTCCCATATCCCAACGCCAGTACCGCAAGCCGGGGGCCCAAATCCCGAGAAGGGTTCATGGCAGCGCCGGTGTTGTATGCAAAGGACATGTTCAGCGCGACGATGACTAGGCCGATGATAAAAGCATTCATGCCGGCCCCAGGTGGAGCATTCGTGTCGTCTCCTAGTGCGAGGACGCAAATACCAAGGATCGCAGTCGCCACGAACTCGCTGAAGAACGCGGTACTCCCATCAACCCAGTCATACCGCGGGAACGTGATGAAACTTCCAACTGTACCCCCGGCAGCGAGATTTGAGCCGCTAGAGTGGATGATACCGTTCCGATATATCCCAAACGCAATGAAGGCAGCAATAAAGGCGCCGAGAAGTTGAGCTGCGACGTACATTGGAATTTTCCGAAGCGGAAAGCCGCGGTAGATATACAGCATAATAGAAATGGCGGGATTGAGATGGGCACCGGAGATGCCACCGGCGATATAGACGCCGATCATCGTTGCTAGACCCCATGCCCAATCCGTGTTTGTGCCTGTTTGGGTACTAGAGGTGGCAACGACAAGGTCGGCGGAGAAGCCGAGTGTGAGCTGGACAGTGACAGCGAGCAATTCGGCTAGCGGTTCGCGGAAACGAACGCGGATGACTGACCAGTGAGTGTGTAGATTATGGACCTCTTCGTCCAGAGGTCTGTATGCTGCGAGGGGAACTTCATCCCCAATCCAGTCTCCATCTAAGTCTCCTGGCTCTGGCGTCTCGGTTTCTGCTGATGCATTGTCCCAGTCGGCTCGTGCTTCACCATGCATAGAGCTGGAATGTTCCTCAACCAGCCTGTTCGGATCTTGAGGCCTTGGGGTACCCAGGTCTTCTTCAATGTCTGTTTCCGCCAGATCGGGGAACGGTAGTGTGCTATGTGACAGCGTCCTTGCCGAGGGTGAATGACTAAACTGTCGAACCAAATTTGCTTCCCGCTGACGTCGGACATCGTCGAGCTGAGATGATATTTTGTGCAGGCGAAGTGTTGGCTGAACCCCCTGCTCCAAGTCGCCATCAGTGCGTGCGCCAGGTCTCTGAGAACCAGCTTCATTTGCGTCTGTGGTAAGCTCGCTCCGCGTTGGTACCATTCCCGGGCGAAGCACTCGAGGCAAAGGCTTGGCAAGACCCCATACTGGTCGTGCATTGGTGGGGTTCTCATACGCTGGGTTCAATTGAACATATCCCGGATCAACATAAGGTTGGTTGACAACCTCCTGCACAGCTGGTGGCCCCGCTAGACTGAAATTGGCGGACTGGTTATCTCCTGTCATGGCTGCTCCCGAAGACCCCGTATTCAGAACTGGCCGGCTCACTGTCCCTCTTCTTCGAACACTAGCAGTCGTTCGCATGGTGCTGGTCCTACGCCGCATCCCCGTTGAGACAAATGGACTGTGTGCGGCTTCCGGTGATACTGCTCTCGACTCCGGAATAGCTCCCATTCTCTCCTCCTCTTTGCTTCTTCGAAGACTGCCTAATCGTCCCAAGTCATGTGATAGTAGATCTGGACGTGGCTGTTCAAGCTGTTCAAGCTCTCTGATCGAAATGGACCTGCCTCGACGACGTCCTGTACTTAATCGAGCAGCAGCGTCTGAAGCCCTCCTAGATGGGGGCAGTGTACCTGACCGACGAATACCTGGTATAGGAGGAGGTGGTGGATGTGCTGGCGATACGGGATTGGCTGGCGTGGTTGGTCTCGCGGTGCTCTCAGTTGAGGCTCTTGTTCTCTCCACAGCAGGGTTCATTCTCGATTCCTCCGATACGGGAGCCAGCGGCGGCGTCCTGCTTCTTTCAAAGCCTACATCCGAGCTTCCTGTTCTCTCCATCGCAGCATTGGTTGAAGATATAGACTCTTCCGGGGCTTGAGGGCCATTCCCAGGCATTGAACTGCTCTCTGGGGGGTGTTCCGGATTCTCCGCCATGGTTCAGCAGTAAATAGTAGAGGCTATCCAGAAAGGGCTAATGATTGATATCGAGGTTTGCGAAGAGTCACCTCATCTTGGGCTGAGCCTCAAGTCTATTGAAAGACATTGGACTATCAGCTGGAAACTGAAAAGCAGAGATATGAAGTTAGTGAAAAGGGGTAGAGCTTAAAGATCGACGTCGACGTCACACTCTGAAAATCTGGTGATTCGGATATTTGCGGATCCTCCTCTATCTCAAACGACTGATTCGACTCCACCGGCTTTATTACCGAACTAACACCGAACTTGTCCCCTTTTTAGATGTTCTTGAAAATAGGAGCTATACTAGCGTAACATATGACAAACGAAGTTCACAGACAACCATATCCGTGAAGTATGATTTCGTGAATAAATCAAACCAATCGAATGCGTGTTAATCGTCCATGTAACCCCACGTGAGCTTACATGGACGATTAAGTAAGCTGGTATCATACTAGTACTCGGAAGAATACATCCTTCTCATAACCCTTAGCTGTTTATTAACGCGCGTTCTTCAAATTATTCGACGACTTTGAAGATAAACGGGTCTTTGGGCGCTAAAGTTTTTAGATTGTTTCGAATAGTCTCCTGCTTTGCCCTGCTCCGCCGCTGCTGCCGCTGGCGTCTCCTACGTATCTAGGTAGTCCGTTATCCCTTTCTGATAAATCGTCGAAGAAAAGCAGATAGGGACCATATATACACTAGACCAACTGGCAGAAAACATATCACGCCGGAGGTCAAAATCAACCAGAGCGGTGGTCATTATTTTCCTGTGGTGGCCGTCTTTTATATTAGCCTATCTACTCGACTACGCAGGCATCTGAAAGACCATACCACTCAAGTCGCTTGTCATTGATAAGGTGGTTCGAGGTCTCTACGGAGTATTGGCGTGTCTTGCATACGAGATGAGTAGAGGGCGATGCACGTTTTTGCATGGCGAAAAAATCATGGCGGCGGTGATGCTCTGCAAATAAGGCACGGGACCTTAAAGTCTAGTGAAATGGTTATAAAATGAATAAGAAAGTGTAAAGTTGCGTGGTTTTCTTTCTCCAGTAAAGTACCGAATACGTAAATGATGTCGCACGTGATTTGGAATACCATTATAGTAATCAAGACGCGTCGCGCGTCTTCCCCAGTCTGTTTTCAACCATTAAACTTCCCTCAACATCAAAGCTCTCAAAATGCAAAACTCTCTCACTGCATGGCTCAAGCCAGCCTCAGCAGGTGCCCTGAACTCTAAAACCTCGAAGCCCACTGCTCCCATCAAACGCAAACGCAGTTCCGCCGATGAAGATTCCTATAACGAACCGACCAAGGCGCAAAAGCTCAACAAGAAAGCAGCACCAAAGAAATCGCCGAATGGGAAAAAAGGAGCCGAGCAGATGTACAAGAAGCTGATCGCAGTCGTTAGCAAAAAGGTTAGCGGCCTAGACGCTCGCGTCAAGAAGCAAGGACCGAACAGCGCGGCCGTCACATCTGATCACTATGCAGAGGCTATGGTAAAATACGTCAAGGATATTAAAGCACTCATGGAGTTGGATGCTAGGCACGCGTTCAATGCCTTGCTCTATATTGGGCCGCATACGCATGGCGATCGTATGAACCCCCTATTTTCTGGCTGAGCTTGGCTAACGATGGGCTGTTGCAGTGGAAGCATCATTCAAAATGTGTGGCTATGGCGGTACGAAAGAACCCTTCGAAGAACTCGACGAACTCATGTTGTCCATCATCCCTAAACTCGAGCTCCCCTCTGCCGAAAGCACCAATAACTCTTCTCTCTCCAAAGTCCCGCATCGTTGGACTCTCGATGATGCCGAAGTAGGAGAATTCAAAACTGGGCGACCCAACAAGCAACAGAGGGGCCAGATTGAAAGGCAAAAGGCGGCATGGTTAAAAGAGCGGCATGTTGTGGCTAAGGAGAGAAGAGAGAAGGTCGAGGACTGGATATATAATGCGATTGAGGAGTTAAAGGGGGAACGAGATGCTATTGAGGATTATGGATTGGATGGGTATTTTGTGAAGAGTATTATAAAACTTGAGGAGTTACAGGAGGGAAGAGCCACTAAAGAGTGAAATGAAGGCAGTAAAAACAGATAGGAGGCCTAAAGTAGCAGGTAGTTCATACTTTATGGCATGGCTATAATTGTTTTTGGAGTTTATATGGTAGACAGATCTTGTAATCATACTTAGGAATAATATTGAAAATACCCGATTAAAAAGACGTGTTTATTGAAGAGGTGATTCTATTCCATTTGGCAGCTGCCTATCTAAGCTTAATACCATTCCGTAATATATTAATCTTGATTCTAGCTTTCCGAACACCTCTCCTTTGGGCAAAATACCAGGCATGTTTTACAAAGGAGCCCCCAGAGCACGCATGCTACTTGATTCCCACCACCCTAGCATCGCGATGTTACATCTGGGTGAGAATCCGTAGTATGTCACCTAGTACGTGGTTGTGGTGTCCAGTGTTGCTGGCACCGTATACGGTAACAGGGCCCTCGTTGACGTACATCTTGACCTTGCGAGTACCTACAGGAGCGGGTGCCACGGGCTCGACAAGGGATGGTCTCAAGCCTAAGGTATCCAGAGCATATGGAGCAGAGGACGGAGCGGCGGGTGCACATTCTTGTTCTGTGAAGGGTTTTGAAGTGAGGGGTATGCTATTGGGTAGATGTAGTGGTGTTGTTTCTGTGGCTTTGTAAAGTGTGAAGTGTTGGAGATGGAGAAGAAGAGTTGAAGACTACGGTTGGACTCTTTTATAGTACTTCTCACGGCCTGGAAAATCATGAATGACACTTGAAGGACTCGAATAATGGAAAGGTCAAGCCATACTGAATCATAGAGCTGAGGATGGGTACGAATGACGTTTAGAGGGCATTATTGCCTGATTAATAACTTAGGAACTGAATCACATCCTAGTTTCAATTTGGTCAACAACTTCCTTCAGAAAGTAAAAGGATCCATTCAGGAATGCATTGTTACAAATGCCACCACTTGTAGGACTTTGAATCATATATACTCCGTAACAGTCTCTTGCGTCAGAGGTCAACGAACGATTTGAGGTAATCACTGCAGACTACGACTCCTCAAATCTCGTAAGTCCCGCTCAGCCTAGGAAATAACTTCTCCGCAGCACCATGATAAACTTCCTTCCTCATCTCATCACTCATCTCATATGCATCAATAAAATCCGTAAACTTCTTACTGAACCCCACAGTAGCATGCGGATAATCACTCCCAAAAAGCACATGTCCCTTTTCAGCAAACCCCAGAACTAGCGGCAACACCTCCTTACTCCCACTGAGCGCCAAATCAAAATAGAACTTCTTGCCCTGGTCCACGATATCCTCCGCGCTCATCACACCTCCAAATTCTGGTAGTGCGATCATAGTCGAGCGTGCGATTAATGAAATTAGTGTACCGCCAGCGTGGGATAGAATAATCTTGACATTAGGGAATTGTTGGAGGCGGCGGTGGATGATTAGATCAATGGCTGTGCGGCCTGTCTCGTGGGGCCAATCAAAAGCAGGCATTGGCAATTTGTCATTGAATAGGTTATTGTTTCTGTTGTTGATGGGGTGGACGAAGACGACGGCTTGACGAGCGTTGAGCTCCTCCCAGACTGGTAAATAGTCTAAATGGCCCAGATAGCCATCACCAGTCTTGGTTTCATAGCTAGTGAAGAGTGTTACGCCGTCTGCATGGAGGGTATCAAAGGCATAGCGGATCTCGCGGAGAACGAGATCGGTGTGTTGGAGTGAAGGTACTGTGGCGAAAAAGCCGTATGCGTGCGGGTTTTTATCACGCAGAGAAGCGCAGTATTCATTCATTGAGCGTGCAACAGCGGCACTTTCTTCTGGGTCGGAGATGTAGGAAACACCTGGAGTGCTGACGGAGAAGATGCTGGTATGAACATTGATAGATTCGCTGAAGGTTTTGTCGCCTGAGACTGTCCATTCTGGGACCTTCATACCCTTCAGACCGTAGCTGATGCCTTCAATTTTGTTAAACTTGTATATCCAAATAGATTTGAGGGGAGAAATTACCAACAAGCTGAGGGGGATAATGTGGTGATGAACATCGACCTTTGGAATGGGGGATGTCATTTTGAAGTCGAGAAACAGGAGAGTTTGTATGTTTTGAGCTTGAGATTGAAGATGTCAGATCAAGGACTGAGTACTTCTATACTCTTGAAAGATACGATAGGTTTGAAGATGGTAGTCGAGTTACTAAATGTTATCTCTGAATATTTCAAACGCGTGAAAGGGGTTGGGAAAATGCTGTGTGGATTTAATGATATGTTTTAAACTCTTGAGGGAAGACGACAGTCTTATATATATTTCTCGAGAGAGACCGTAGTCTGCCATAATAGCTATTTGAGCATGTCTGTTGGGGATGTCGGGGAACGGTTCCGGCTCGCGGAACACCCGGCTAATCAGAGTTGCTCACCTCGCCATACTGTTTCCCAATGTCACCTGGAAAGATCACGCATTAACAACATCCTCTCCGCGGGTGGAAACTGGAATGGTCCCCGGACGTCGTTCACTATTCACGATCAATCGTAATGTCGCTCGAATCATCGCATATCGTGATACCCAGCGATGAGAAAGAGTCTACCCAACCGTTCAAGCGTCGTAAGATTGCTGAGTCGTGTAAGTTGTGCAGGGCCAAGAAGAGTCGCTGCGATGGCCAGCGCCCCTTTTGCTCCCAATGTATGGCAAAGAACCTTGCGTGTGAATACGACCAGAGAGTTTCGACTATACCGGTAACTGCTGGCACCCTGTTAGATATCGAGGCACGTTTGAGAAGGCTAGAGCAGCAAGCAGCTGCAACACAACCCCCTCGGAATCCCTCGAACCCCAGCACTAGAGACCCAGATCCTCCCGATCCCGTTACCATAATCCCAGGTCCTCATTCTGAGAGCGAATCGCAAAGTTTTACGGATCATCCGACGACGCAGTTTATGCGGGATATGACGCAAATGGCAGATAACCAGTCCGCAACCCAACAGCCGCAAGGTTCACTGTGCAGCAAGACCGATGTGGCGATGCCTATTGAAACCGACAAATCATCCATGGTAATTCCTACAAGGGTCACATCTGATGGCTTGCTCAACTGTTATGAAAAATATGTCTATCCTCTTTTCCCTATACTGCATATGCCAACTTTCAGAGCAAGCTATGATCGTCTCTGGGGACCACAGAGGGCAGGTCAGAGTATGTTTGATAATTTGGCTGAGGAAGCAACCTTTTATGCAACTATCAACATTGTGTTTGCCTTGGGATGCCTCAACAATTCAAGTGTTGAGCCACCGCTCAAATTGCAAACAGCCGATACTTTCTACCGCCGAGCCCGCATGCTTTTGCCACTGGACGCCTTGGACATTTCCAGCTTGGAGGTGGTGCAATACCTCTTGTTGACGACTAGTTACCTCAGTTTCACCAAGTATTCGAATCGATGCTATAACACGCTGGCAGTGGCGATGCGAGTTGCTCAAACTCTGGGTTTGCATGTGGAAGTTGAGTCCCCATCCAGCAATCAGTTAAGGCGAGAGATGAGTAGACGGGTCTGGTATCATTGTTTAACTCTAGAAAGGTGTGTATTTCCCCAACTTGACGTACGACTATGTGCCCCAGCTGGCCTATTAATGTATATCTAGACTCTTATGTAGTCTCTTCGGACGAAAGACCATGATACAAACCAATGACTCCGTGCCTCTTCCTTCAGACATCGACGATGAGTATCTTCTCTCGGATGGAACTGGAACGCAGCCTGTGGGCCACCCATCTCTAGTTGATGCTTTTATCGTAACAGTCAAGATTTTCGAAGTAATCGAAGGCGCCCATAAGATAAACTATGCTTCATTCACGCGCAGCCACCGTTTATCCGAGCTCACCGCCATTCTACAGCTCAACGAGAAGATTGACCAGATTGAGGAGAGCTTACCAAAGCACTTGAAACGTGACCAAGATCTGATTCAACCTTCATCAGAGCGAGACCGAGTGCTGAAGCTTCAGGCTGTAGCGGTAATGACTAGGTATGTATCCTCAAATTTCACTTCCTATACTCAATGTCCTCATGTTTCCAGAATCCTCCACCTGCGCCTCGTCCTGCTCAGACCCACCGTATTATTTGCCGCTCGCCAGTCTCTGTTATCATCCAAACCTTCTCCCTTTCCTTCCCGCACCGAAACCACACTCTGCACCGAGCTATCCACAATGTGCATCCAAGCCGCAGTCTCAGCGATCGATATATATCACAGAAATCTAAGCTCTTCTTCACCCATTCTCAGCTCTAGTGCGGTACTTGTGACACTCTCTGCTGCAACGGTCATTTTGGCTGCGTCGTTAGTGCCTGAACTGGATGTAAGTTTAGAGGCTGGGAATAATAGGTATAGGGATGTTATAGCAAAGGCGATGCAAGTGCTAGACGGTCATCGATGGGAGATCGAGGGAGCCGAGGGAGGAAAGAGGGAACTTGAAAGATTTGTCAGGACTGTAAATGAAGCGAGAGGAAGAAAAAGGAGAAATGGTGGTCAGTTTATTCCACTATTCAAGTGTCTTTCAAATTTCGAGAGGATTGCTAACAGTCTCCTCACCCAAATAGTAACCCCAAATCAAGCTCTTGGCGCCGCCTCATTATCTCAGAATGATGACACATCGGGGCACGTGCCTTTATTTTCTGCAATGGAGGATACCAATCCTATCAGCGAGCTAGACTTCGATTTCAGTGATCCCTTTTGGAATTTTGAAGGCTTGAACTTTGATTATTCTTATAGGCTGTAACTATAAGTACAACTACTGCCATAATAATAGCTCGAGTCTAGTATAAAAGCTGCGCAGAACGAGGAGGGCTAGCACCAACTAGTGCCACGGTCCTCTTTGAATAGTCTCCAATGACAGCAAGATCAGTTGACGCTTAGCGGTCGATTTAATGGTCAAAATATAACCTCCCCTAATGCCGACAATTGATGTCTTCTCTGGTGACTATATATATCGAGGAAGCAGATAGACTCACCGAACTCAGCACAATTTGCGGTACGCAACTAAGATTTTATATCTTCAACCTTGGGGGAAACTTAGAATTTGCTATAGATCCAGGCGTATACTATAATAAAACATTCTTGCTATAAAACAACTGGCCTGCTGGCCCAATGGCAAGGCGCTTGACTACGAATCAAGAGATTGCAGGTTCGATCCCTGCGTAGGTCACAAATTTTGTTTTTTTGCACTTGTTTTAGGCTTAGCGGCTCAGAGGGAAAATCTTTTTTTTTGCTCTTCTGCCCCTCTCTCCTGAGTCATGGGCCGGCATCATATTTCCGCTCGAGTCCTGCAAGACTTCGGTCGCGGGCTAACTAGAGTTACTCAAGTATTCCGTTGTATTAATCATAATTTCTAGAAAATTACAGGGATACAACTGTTTGTCCACTGCAATATGCTCTACTAGTACAGAGTAAACTTGAGAAGGCAGGTCTGATCTTTAGGCCGCGAGGCGATAATTTGGTCATCGATAGACATATCTCCTTCCATCTCCAAGGCTACACTTGTTGTAAAATTTGAATATATCTCTTTCAAAAGTGTTTTCATCTCAATCGTGGCCAGACTAGGAGAATTAGCAATCTTTTCCTCGGTTTAATACGTATCAACACCTACTGTCTCCCGATGCATCCTCTTCCGCCTGCAGCAAATGAGAAGAACATCCTATTTCTGTCTACCAATCCCTTTTCTTCTATCCATCTCTCCGGGTTGTATATTTCAGGGTCTGGAAAGAGACTCTCATCGAGTCTATGCATCGAGAAAGCCTGACAGCTGACAACTGACCCGCCTGGGATATTATATCCGCTGATAAATCGTCCACCTTCCGGTACACATCTTGGTAGACTCATGGGTATCGGAGGAAACAATCTCAAACCTTCTTTGATAACCGCATCTAGGTATGGCAGCATATCCAGCCTCGCATTAGGATTCTGAATGAACTCTTCACGAAGACGCTGCTGAACATGCTGAGACCGAGGCAGAGAAAGTTCGTGCATTAGAAAGCATAACCCATCTCCGGTAGTGTCAATTCCCGCAGACATGTGGTCCATGCATTCAGCTGCCATTTGAATGTTCTGCAGAGTATCTGACCTGCTTTGCAATCTAGAGATTAGAGTCGCCTCATTGGGAGTTGTTTGCTGGCTTTGCTTGATGACATAGTCTTTGGATATTGTAGCGTTTCTCCCCCTGAGACTGAACATGAGTGCAGAAAGCGTTGGTGCGTAGTATTCAAGCCATCGTTCTAGATTGTGTAAGCAAACAAAGTCTCTTCAACGAAATTACCACCTACGCTTCAAGCTGTTATTGTAAGTGAGCTCTTGTATCAGAACCATGTCATCAGGATTATTCAGAGTGTCTGTTCCCATGGGACTAAACAGAAAGTGAGATGCACAATCTAGAGCATAGCAATGTAGGGTCACCTATGCTTCAATTAGTAAGTACTTCAAAGTGATGACGCCTGGAGCTTACATAAACGTCAAGATATCCACCCATAGATTCTTTACATTTGCTAAGTACGCTCTCCGCGCGTGTTTCAATGCCTTGAACAATTTCAGGACGAACGATATTTGTCATTGCATAACGGTCTGCAAATAACCTCTTGCGTTGCGCATGCTTGAAAACATTAGTGACGAACCTGTATCAAGGAAGTAAGTGAAACTTACGTCTTGTTTCTTCAGCGTCGAAAACATAGTTCTGTAATCGAATTGCTTGAATAAATCATAAAACTCCGTCTTATCATATCCGCTCCCACCGCTCTGGTAGATCTCTTTCATGCCCTCAAAATTGGCAAACGAGCACTCGTTTGGGGCAAGTCGAACAACAGGTCCATAACGTTGATGGAGGCTATGGATCCAAGTACGACGGGATCCGGAAAATTCATGATACTTGAGTATCAGGCTTGTGATATTGGTGTACCATGGTCCAGGCACCTTCGTCAAAAACACTCGGACGGTAGTGAAAACAGCGTACAATACCCCAAGAAACGGGATAATAGAGATGACAGCCATTGCAGTCAAGACTAAAGAGTGGGTTGCAAATACTCCAAGTATCTTGAGTGAATAAATGAAAGGTCTTAAGTTTTGCTACCATACAGTACATTTATGGTCAAAGCAGTCATAATAACGCTTCGCCGAAAGCGGTAAGTGGAAGAGATGTTTTATCTTTCGTCTGCGGGGATCTGTCAAGCAAGTCTAGGCGATATTTCTGGGAATAACAAATATATTTGTCTAAGTCGGCTTGTACTAAGCTTCTTCCGGAAAGCCTTCCCCCGCGTAGGTCCTAGTAATCCCAGCACGCTATGTTACAATGCACTACGTAATTAAATAAGGAAGGGAAACATAATCAAGATGCATTAGTCAGTTTGATTATATGGATGTTTTAGTGTTTTCTTTTAACGAATTATAGTTATTGTACCTCTTAGCCGAAGTGTGGAGCTACCACCACCCCACCTTTGTTTTCCTTCAACTACCCTAAACTACATCGGGTATGTCGAGGAGATGTGGAGGTAGGCTACCCCTGTGTCAAGCCCCATAACAATTACACGCTTTACCTCTCGCGCTTTGCAATACAATGTTATCTCTTTATCAACGGCGATAGGCCTAAGTGAAGCATCAAAATGATGGCGAAATGTCTGATAACGTTTTTTATAAGATGAGCTTCAAATCTCCATCTTTAGAATAGACTTTACCATTGTGGTAGGTGTTATAGCCAATTTCAATTTCTTCCTACCCCATCATTGCATTTCGACTATACAAAATGGGTTTACCAGAAACTCCCGAAAGCAAAGACGGCGAGGTTGCGATGACAGTATCGAAATCTGATGAGACACTTGAGAATGGGTTCTGCGCAAACGTCAGGCTTGATCCAGATGGTCAACCTCTCTTTCCAATTCCTACCAGCGATGAAATGGACCCGTTGAACTGGAGCCCCTTCCGGAAATACATTTGTATTGGCATTGTGGTCTACAGTTATTTCATGCTAACGTACTTCACCACTGCTCCGATCCCATCATTCGCCTTCCTTGAGGAGCAACTCAACATCACCTACTCACAGGTATCCTGGACATTTGCAATCCCATGTCTTGGTCTTGCTGTCGGGCCACTTCTGGTGGGCGCATTGGCGGATACGTATGGAAGGCGACCAGTACTGATATTAAGCACGGCTTTGGCTGTCGTTGCCAGCGGGTGTACCTCTATCAAGACGATCAATTTTGGAGGTTATATGGTGGCGAGATTTTTTCAAGGTGTTGGGGCAGGACCATCTGCTAATATTGGACTCGTTATCATTAATGATGTATCTTGGCAACATGAAAGGGGGAAGCGAGTTGGGATTTGGACTATTGCTGCCAATTGTGGAACCGTCATGGGAGGTGTTAGTAAGTCAATCGTCTTTCAGCAACTCTTGCTCGCAAATTTTCTAACCTCAGGATAGTTGGTGGACTTCTGGCAACTTCAAACGAATGGGTTGCTTACCACGTCACAATTCTTTTTGCGGTGCTCTTCCTCACACAGTGTTTCTTCCTGCCGGAGACCTTATATCCACGCGGAGCAGTCGTTCTTTCTGAAAGTGGACAGCTGCAGTCACTTCCTCTTGAAATCCCCAGAACGCTACAGCTTGGTTATCTGGTAAGTTTCCAATTTCTGTGTTATATCTTCAAACCTAATATGTTTTTACAGAGCGTAAGGAAAGTTCCAGGTGTTCCACACCCGAAGCCATGGATGACTGCTGTGCAATTCATTCGCCTGTTCAATTATCCTACGATTGTTATCAGTGTTATGTCGTATTGCTTCTTCCAATACTGGTGGTAAGTTATAGCATTATTCCTTATACAGGCGCTGCTAACATCAATAAGGGCTACAAGTGTTACGAGTCTCGTTCCTGATGCGTATGCTACTGATGCACCAAATATTCAAGGTGCTAAGCTACTCGGACTTCTTGTTGGCCTTCTAGTAGCTGAAGTCTTGTGTTCCGGAGCTCTGAGCGATAAGATCATGGTGATCTTGACACGAAGAAACAATGGCGAAAGAGTTCCAGAGATGAGGCTTTATCTAGGGTTTCCAGCTGCTATCATTTCCTCGATCGGATTGGTACTTTGGGGACTATCTGTGGATGGCAATTGGCATTGGATGACTGGACAAGTTGCATTCTTTCTCTGTAAGTTATTACCAAAGCTTAAATCGATCCTCATACTTACTTTATGGGTTCCAGATGCACTAGGACTTCAAATGGGGAACACTGTACTGTCGGCATATATTGTTGATAACTATCCCGAATACGCTAACGAGGTCATCACTTTCTACTCTGTGGTCATCAATGTAAGCCCACTCAATGTACAGACAATCATCGTCATGTGCTAATATGTAACCGTAGCTGTCAGCGTTCATCAACCCGTGGTTTATCTTCTACTGGGTTGAAGCTTCAGGTAAGTGTCTTCTTACCTATTCCGAACCGGCCGTCATCTAACTACTATGTAGGATATACCTGGACCTTCGCCGCTCAATGTATTATATGTACTTTTGGTGTAATTCCTGCTTATATGATTTTGCAGAAGTTTGGGCCTAGGCTGCGTAAGCCAATGTATATTAAGCGTCTCGAGGGCTTTTAGGTACCGATTAAATGTAGCTATTATGAGTCGCGCGCCAACAAGCTTTCCCCACGCATACATATGATCATAGAGGGTGGGAAAATGCCTGAACTTTTTTGAGCAGCATTATATCTTCGCTCATAAAATATTTGCGACATTCTTAATAACTGCGCTAATTCGTCTCGAATTGGTTCTTGATTTATTGTAGGGTCATTGCCCAATGAGACGTACCCTTCAAAGCGCCTCTACCGGGCGCGCGCTTTCCCCACTCTCGAAGATTTTTAAAATCCAAATTTAAGCCCATTCTCTCGGCACCTGCCCTATTATCTGCCGTGATGTCGGCTATTCAAACCGTGGATTAGACTATCGTTTTTTTTTTCGAATCCCATAATCACGGTAATGGCACAGTCGCTCCTCCCCCCTTATTAGCCCCTTCACATCCCACCTTGTCCTAAATCTATCAATCCTGGGTAGATCATGGTGCCACAATTCGATGGCTCGATCACATCACGGATGCACGCGTTGTAAGCGGCGACGTCAGAAATGCGATGAAGCCAAACCCACATGTATTCGTTGTCAAGACGCTGGCAAAACTTGTGAATATACGATAGTCCTGAAATGGGAAGGCCGCGTTTCGCGTCGCGATGGGGGTCAATGTACTCGAAAAATAAACAGTAAAATCCGTGCGATAGCTTTTCCGCAGAATAATACTAATCAATTTCAGATACACCCCCCACTGTTGCCGATACCATATCAACGGCCTCTATATCAACATCTCCTTCGTATGATCTGGAGACCGCAACTTTCCCAGCTCTAGGACTTGTATCGCCTTTGTCACCAAATACCAGAATGCTACTGCATCATTTCGCTACTCAGGCTTCAATGGTCAATTGTCATTCCCATGTGCAAGAGCAATCTTGCGGCCGCATTCTGCCAATGTCCCTCCAGATTCCGTCTCTGATGTACGCTACTATGGCTATCTCCTCTCTTCATCGCATATCACTTCTTTCGCATCCTCCAAAGCACTATTTTCTTGAGGCAGAGGTGACGAATCTTATTTCCGCAAGCCTCCGACATCTTCGACAAGAACTTGAGAGTAATAATGCTCAGGCATCGCACGCTTCACTTGACACCATTCGGAATCTTTGTGTCTGTGAAATATATTCTGGTAAAGCTGACAAATCATGGAGAATCCACGCTGAAGGGGCCAAGGCTCTTATTGAGAGTCTCAAAGAGGCAACTAGTGGCTTAATTCCCGAGTCTATACATTGGCTCACAGCCAGATGGTACTCTTCCGTGGAGTCTCTCGCAGCTATAACTTACCATGGGCTTTCTACTGGCCAAGTAGAACTTGGACCTCGAGCACTTATTAGCAACGTCAAGAGCTATGTACTTGATATTTACACAGGTTACTCTTCGGATCTTGATATGGCATTCAAAGAAATTGGAGCTGCATCGTGGGAGAGACGACGATTGGAGAGTGATCAAAAAGATAGCTGGTCCTCGATTTCGGAAACTGATCTTACATGTGAGGCAGAATGGCTTGAACAGTCTGTCTATTCGATGATTTCTCGTGACTTGCAGAGTGGATTGACGCTGCCAGCTCATGTTAAACTGAATACCCGAGACATTAGGCAGTTTGAGGCATGCAATGAAGCATACCAATATGTGGCATTGATACATATCTACCGGAGAGTTCGCAGGTTATCTTCGGCTTCAGCACAAGTTCAGAAGTGTACCAAAGCAATCCTGCAGGCTGTCTACAAAATTCTACCAATAGAGAAACTGTCTCCATGGGTTCTTTTGACAACTCCTCTATTTACAGCTGGGTAAGTTCCGTTGTCTCTTACTATTTGTATTTCCTTAAACACACTTTCAATCAAAAAGTAGCAGTCATAGTAACAGATGGTTTTGTTAGTTGCGAAGCAATTGGTATCGACAGAGTGCTGGTGAGAGACTTACTTTTGTCTCTATACGCTGAATTAAGAATACGTAATATTCGCCGTGCGATTGACATTCTCGAAGGCCGATGGTCAAAAAGTGAAATCAACGAAATTGAAGGTATTGATAAACCCCGTTAATCTTCTTTCGTAACTCTTTATTGACCCGCGATAGATAACGAAGATATGCTGGATTTCATACCGTATTGATATAAACCAAGCTACTCCCAACGTAGTATGCCGAGGAGACGTCAAATCTAAGCTAAGCCCTTCCGAGCAACATGCACGTGGCCAAGCCAGACGTACATAAAAAGATAAAGCTCGACCAGATCTCGGCTTGTCAACGAAGAAGACAAACTCCAATTATGCCTGCACGCGCATCAACACGGATCAGTATTGCTTGGCCCCCAGCAGCTCCGTCGGAGCCTACTGACACCCTCGTTCTGGGCGTCGAAGGCTGGTATGTTGATTTACGGATCACGAAGTCAGATCTCAGTATCGATTGGGCAATGGCAGGGGAAAGGCTGACCGTTCCCGAAAACCCTGGTGAGTTTAGGGAATCCTTTCTCCTGATTTCATATCAATAAATTGATTACGAACCATGATCTAAACCCACGTGATCAACAAACGTCTGAACTTCTGTCTGACATCTTACAGAAATGATTCGCTTTTCGCATCATATCGACTCCCGTGGCTTCTATGGTATTGACCAAGGAGAGTTCAGCCAGCTTCCAAACGGGGATGATCTAGAAGTGGGCACAATGCCAGCTCCACATCTGGATGGCAAGGTTGCTCCATACGAAGAGATTTGGCGGGAATATGCTGCACCAGCTTCCGGAACAACGTCTTGGATCCTTCGGAGCTCCGACAAGAAGACATTTGTAGGGAAGGTTGGAGGTTACTTCATCGCTCTGGGTGAACGAGAGGTTGGAGGTTTTGCTGCCTTGAGGGAGGAAATCAATAGGGATACAAAGACTTGGTCGGTGAAATACAAGGTGGGTCCGTTCGAGACCTTACCTTCCATGGAAGCCGATCAGCGGTTGTTTGAGGACGAAGGAAGTTGGAAGCTAGGAGATTTCATATCTGCTGGTGGTCAGCAGTTTCAAGTACAAGCGATAGAAGTACATGGTGCTCTTTCGGAGAGTAAATCCAAATTATAACGCGGGAGAACTCTCTCACAATGGATAACACTTTACTTCTCTGCCGTTTGGGAAATCTACAGATTATCAAAAGTAGTTGATTTTGGCGGCTCTCTGATATTGTTATTGAGTAAATCCTCGGAGACATTCAGATGCTGGATATTTCTACCTAATCGTCAACAAATTCAGTCACGATACCTTATTAGACACAGAGGCTTCAAGGAGTTGGTTTTAACTCGACCGCTTCTGTATCCTCTTCGGGTGAAAATACTCACTTGAAATGAGACGTTTTATAGCATATACGCCAGAAGACCATCAAACCCCAGCACTATCTCGAAAAACACTGGCATCTTTGCCGCGACAAATGGTGCATCCATGAACTCATCGGCTGCTGCAGTTATACGGACCACCAAGCTTGACTGCGCTTAATGTTAGCGTCGTGCTCGAAGACCATCTCACATATACCAACATTGCACAGCTATCATGGAGCTGCATTTCTTTTACCACACTGCTGGTAAAACTCCTTCATGCCGGCTTCAAGCTGCCAGACATCGTCTATATACGCACACAGGGAAAACCAAATGACAGGACGAGTTGTTAAAAAGTGTTCGAAATATTTGAATCACATCCAATATCTATCTGTGACGAGCTTCAGGTTCTCTTCAGAAAATTCCGTCACGCCTCTATCCACCGCCCTGGTTCTAGTCCTTATAGTTTTCTCCAACTCTCCAGTCTTAAGATTCTTCCCCTCAAACTCGTACTGCTCTTTCTTCACCATCGTTCCTTGTACCGCCCAGCTTGGTACAGCATCCTTAAACACAATCATTTTCTCCGTTTCCATCTTGCGAAGCACGTCTTTGGTATTCATGCCATGGAGTTCCCCTGTTGTGAAAAGCGTACGAGCAAACGCATTGACACTATTACGTATAGCATCTCCACGACATCGCCACAAAACACAGTTCAGAGCCTCTTCGGAAGTTGGAACGGTAAATAACCTCGCATCGAAGTGAGCAGTGCCCAAAACCTCGGTCTTTAGAACGGCGGGGTCCGGGGAAGCTCGTATTGCAGAAGCAAGGTGTAGATTGAACCTCACACTGGTGAAAGACGCTGCAAGACTGCATAATTTCTGTATGCGATCATTGAAGCTGCTGACACCAGTGGGGAACACCAGAGTTATCTCGTCTGACTGGGTGTATGCAAGAGTTGCCGTTGGAAAATGATTCAGAAGATCAGAGCATGTAGCTGACATTGACGCATGAATGCGTTGGTCAAAGGGCTTTGCGAAATTTGAAGTGAATTTTGAGAAGCCGTGGCCGTCGAGTCGAAGCACTGTAGGAGTATCGGGGGCAAGTTTGAACTCGTACAATTCCTCATATGACTTCATCCGATCACTAAGTGATTGATGCGTAGTATCGTTAGATCTTTCCATTTTGAATAGTATTGATCGAAAGCAAGATGAGGCCTACAAGATTGGGTATATAAGTGGTTAGGATGAGTCATATATTGGACATAGAAAACTGTCCTGTATGGCTATTACTCAGTGGCTTACGGAGGTTCCGGCAAAAAGTCCCGAATATACAGGGCCTCGAGCCGACCACTACCCTATAAGCCCTGTAAAGAGCCCTATAGGGCCAATTTCGCTTCAAGCCCTATAGCTCTAGGGCGTGATCACTATAGTTCAGGCTCTGACCCGTGCGCTCTAGGGGGTAAATATTATATTTTTAGCGAGCTACTTGCTATAGATATAGTGGGTCTATAGAGGACTTTGCTTACAGGGCCTTATAGGGGTTGTTAGCGCCCCAATCTGCCTGAGGCCCTGTATATTCGGGACTTTTTACCGGAACCTCCATAAGGCCCCGTCTGGTTCACTTTTTGAGTCAAAGCACTTTGGATCAAAGCACTTTAGCCTAAAATCACTTTGATCCAAAGTGCTTTGACTCACAGATTTTGACTCACATAGTGTCTGGTAAATAGTACCTCCGTAGCCTTGCTGCGACTTTAACGGGGGTGCTGCGACCTTGATAAGCGTGACTTTACCACGTGAGTAAAATTAATAATCGTCTATTTAACCTCACGTGATAGCCGTCGTCGCATTCGCTCCTAGTCTATGGAAGCAAGATGCAGCGACAAGCGAAATGCATCGTGTAAATTATATAGGCGATACTACTAAAACTTATATTCTAACATTCTACCTAATTGCCTGTAAACTCTATTATAGCGCGCTAAAAGCATAAAGCAAGCTTCCTATCTTCTTCTCCTTTTAAGATATTTAATCTAGAGCTAGAATCACCTTAATTGCCTCCACGAAAGCAGGAGGTCTAGCAGGGGAGAGAAGAGGGGAGGAGTTTGTGACTCTATTTAGGGAAGGAGAGTTAAGTAGAGTACTCTATAGCAGTAGCGATTCGAGCGCTTCTAGCTTAAACGGCAGTACCGATTTAAGCGATTCAAGTGATTTAGATGCAGATAGGGATAATGTAGATGATATAGAATAATACAGATAATTTATAAATAAAATTCGTTCTAGAAGTACCTATTATACTAAATTTGTATGCAGTAGGTACTTGATAAAATTCAATTCTAACGCGCTACATCTTGCTTGTCGCTACATCTCGCTTCTATAGACTAGGAGCGAATGCGACGACGGCCATCACGTGAGGTTAAATAGACGATTATATACTAATTAAATAATTTTTATTTTATAATATCATTTAAATAATTATTCCATCTAGTATAGTAGAGTATTTATAGGGTTAAAAATCGTGCATAAACGTTTTTTATATGTACCTAAAATCTTCACTTTAGGTCAAAACCTCATTGGGTCAAGCAGTGTCTGGTGTTTTTTATTTTGGGTCATAGAAATCTAGGATTTTGGGTCAAAAAAGTGAACCAGACAGGCCCTTAGAGGCCGAAAATATCAGACTAAGGGATTTGACTATTAAATGGGAAAATGCAGGCATACAGATATCGAAAATCACGTATAGGGGTAAAATGGGGAAACGAGGCTTCTGTTGGAAATTTTGTGTCTGGCTAGCGAATGATATAAATTGTGTCGAAAATACGTATCTATGAGGTGGTTATCATGTGTATATTCTCTTCTTGGACGAAAATCCAGTATCAGAAAATCAAATATGCTATGAACTGTTAGAGCAAGAACCATTTCTCGTCGGCCTCCACCAAATATCCGAATATAGCAATCCCGTCATCTGTGAATCAGTGAAAGGGTTCTCACTATCTTGTCTATGGCACGGAAAATCTACATGTTTGCAAACCTCCTCGTCAAACATAGAGCGCAGTACAGCTCTACAGACATCAGGTGCCCACCACGCCTCTGCTGGATGTGTAAGATATCTGTGCGACATTCTCCTGAGCCAAGCTCCGTTTCCAAAGAACATAGCAACCTCCCCGGAGTGGTTTTTCAATCTCTTTGCCAAGATATCCTCTATCATAAAAGGGGCTACCAGTAGCGTATTTGGGCCGATCAGCTTGAACGCAGCTGGATCTTCAACAACTTTGATCCCGCGCTTTTCGAACACGGCTCGCCATTCCAATGTCATGTCTGGGTCCTGGGCCACAACGTTGTGTAATAAGCTTGGGTTAGCAGCACCGAGTTCGGCGACCATTTGGGAAAGTACCACGAACTGCTGGACATCTGAAGGATGATTTAGGTTTTCGTGTTCACCACCAATTGCTAAGCAAACAACATTGGAGATTGGACTTTCTTTGCGGTCCGAAATGATACGGGCTAGGAGATCTGATAGCTGTTGCTTATACTCACTTGCTGACCAGAGTTGTTCAAAAGAACGGATTTGCTGTTCTGCTGCCATGGTAGTAAGACTTTGCGTATATAGTTCCAAGACGTTGTGTGGTTGTGTGCAGTTACATGTAATTATATGTACTTATATATACTTAAATAACATATGACTTGAACAGAAGGATTGTTCACCCTTATTGTGTTCCAACAAAGGAACAACAAAGACATTATCACAGTGTAGTTAAAAAAACAAGGGTAGGTTGTTTCAATATAGCTAGTGGACAATAACATTGTCCCGAAAACAAACCTACTTACCCAAACAACAATTCCTCGACCAAGAACTCACAGTAAAGGTTTTCAACATCCGGGTTCCAGCTGAACTAGTGTTGCTAAAAGTTGAACTAGTGTCGGAATCGACATCTAGTTAATCCTATTAGAAGGTTAATACATCTCTATACTAGTTTAACTTTTATCGCTTAATAGGCGATACTAGCTTAGCATTAAAGTGGGCCGGGCGCTCAGGCGCGTCGCGCCCCTACTAGATAGCTAAATCATAATAAACTTATGCCTATTCTAGCTTAGCTATATGTATACTATATGCTTAGTGAATTTCTCTCACATTTTAATTTTCTTCCTTTTTTATAAATTCATAACACTATAACTATATATACTAATAACGCATAAGTATAGTAGCTAGCTAATATATAGTAGGCATATAACTTATATATATAAATAGTATATTACTTATAACTTATACTAGCTAATTAGTAGGTATAGTAGTAAACCTATCTAGGTTCGGCTATTATTATAGTAAGCATATATATAGCATAAGCTATTTAATAAGTATATACACTAAGTATATATAGGTCCTATACCTAATAATAATATTAATTAGGTCCTTCTATACTAATAGAATATAACCAATCTATAAGGCAGATATAAGTATATTCCTAGTATATACATAGTAGATATTAATAATATATATATAGCACCCCTAGTAATGCAGGCTAATAATACTAGTAAGTAATATCTAAGATAGGCTTATACATAGCATATACTAACTACCTAGACCTTTCTAACCCTACTATTAACATATCTACTATTAACTCATTTATGTAAGTTAATTATAAGCGCTATATATGCCTTGCATATGCTAATAATTTGCAGCTACATAATTAACTTTAGTAATAGCTAAATGTATAGTACTTATATTAGTAAATAACTAAGTATAGGTTTAGTATATACTATATATATATAATACTAACAAGGTATAGCTATGCTATTATATTAGAGATAAGCACCTAGGTGCATATAAGTCTCTATACTCTATATGCTTAACATATGCTAATATAATATAGTGACAAACCTACTAAGAACTAATATTACTACTAAGGAGAAGGCTATAGGCTAAAAGTATATTAGCCTTCTATAAGGCATATACTCTACTTACGCTTAACTAGTACTCTTTGCCTATTTATCCTCTCTAGCATTTAGAAGAACGCGAATTTTATAAATAAGCTAGGGTAAGTAGTATATATCTACTATATATGCTCTACTAATACCTATAGAATAGGCCCTACTATCAGTCTACTAAGCTAGTATACTAATAAGTATAAGGAGATTGCATTAGTACTACTATATCTATTATATATGCTTAGCTAATGCCATTTAGCTATTATAATACTACTTTTCAATAAACCTATAGTAGACACTTTTACTATTTTATAAGTTTAGTATATATAAAAGATATGCCTTATATATGTATATAACCTACCCTTATTATCAAATCTAACTATAATCTATAATTTATCTGCTATATATTATATATACTTATTATTTAGGCTAGAACTATAAAGCCTATAAAGGCTAAAAAGTACTACTCCTTATACTTTATAGGTAATCTTATTATAGAACTATTAGAAGCTATATCTTCGCCTAGTATATCCTCTATACTTATTATGTTAATACTAGGCATATGCTCTATACCTATAGTAGACATACTAGAATCTACAGCATCTAGGCCTATAACGGATATATCTGCGCCTAGTATATCTTCTATACCTATTACATTAATACTAGGCATATACCTTATATTTATTACGACTATACTTACTATAGATAGAATAGAGAAGATATAAGAAACTATTTAAGCTAAGATTTCTTTAAACCCTATTCCTATCTATATGTTAGCGTCTTATAAGCTTAGCATATACTAATAATATATAGGTCTAGTTACTACTAGCTTCTAGATCTATAAGCAAGCGCAAGGTATAATCCCTCTCTATACTTAGTATAAACTAAGCATATGCTTAAAATATGCTAGCGCTACTAGCTACTACTAGATGATAATAATAAAGAAGAGGATAAAGATAAAGAAGAGGCGTCACTTTTAAAGAGCTAAGGTAATAAAGTCTATACCTTATATTACCTAGATATATACTAACTAGCTATAAAAAAGCGACCTATATATAGTAGTTAAGGTAGTTCTAATGCTAGTATATTCTTATTATAGCATAAGCTAGGCATATACTAACTATAAATAATCAGCCTAAAAGAAGCCTACTACTAAGGTAAAGGCAAAGCTAAAGGGGAGCTAGGGCAAGACCTAGAAGGCTAATTCGTTAAACTTATATAAGTTTATTATATACCTAGTATATATATTACTAATATTTAAAGGCTACTTAAAGCATAATAAAGATAGACTAACTAAAGATATTATAAGAGCTATTACTACCTCCGCTTTATATAAGTTTACTATATACCTTATATATATAAAGTTAATCTTAGGAGTCTATAGTCCTAGTCGTCCCTATCCTTATACGTTTAATATATACGCGCTATATATGCCTAGCTAATATAGTTAGCTGAACCTCCTATTAGTCCCCCGGCTGATAGAACTAGTATTAAGCCTAGTATTAACCCTAGTAGTATATATAGTAGGTATATGTCCTACGTATATACTACTAACACTTTAATAGCCTCTATTAATACTACTTCTAATAAAACTAGTACTACTACTAGTAAGTTCCTCCTAATGCTATACGTTTTACATATATACTACTAATGCTAAATACTAGCAGATAAAGATAATATATAAGTAAATGAAGATCGTACTATATGTAAGTCCTTTCTATATACGTTTTGTATATATATTACTAATATTAAATATAGTACCTATTAACCTAGTTACTCTTAAAGAACCTAATAGTACTACTTATAACTCTTAATACTATACGTCTTATATATATACTACTAATATTATAATAGCATCTATTAATCTGCCTATTAATGCTAAAACTAGTAGTAAACCTATTAGTATATATAATAGGCGTACACCTTATATATATATAGCTAATACTTCTAGGCTACTCTAGTTATCTTTATTGCCTACCTATTATAAAGGAGGATAAAGAAGAGGAAGAGGATAAGGAAGAGGATAAAGAGGCAGATTGTTATAAGTCCTTATACTATATACTTAGTATATGCCTTACTAATATTCTAAGGTATGGCCATTATTATTATTCTTGCTTATAAGTCCTAGAAATATATAGTTAGCATATGTATAGCTAACGCTTATAGGCTACTTAACTTCTACTACTACTACTAAGGCTACTATAGAGGTAAAGTCTATCTATAAGTCTTTAAACTATACGCTTAGCATATATATAACTAATACCCTTAAGCTATTTTACATATAATAACTCTATAGGTATTAAGTATCCTATAGCTATAATTAAATATAAGTTTCCTATATGCCTTACATATATTTATCTAACCTTTATAGCCCGCTTATTCTTAGAAGGCCTTACTAGTAATAATACCTCTAGTAAGCTCCTATAGTATATACTTAGCATATATATAGCTAATACTTATAAGTCTTTCATAGCTTATAGGCACGTTACTAACTATAATAGAGGAAAGTAGTAGTAGTAGAGCTTAAGTTAAGTATATAGTACGTATATAGTTATTTTAAGAG
>QGMI01000529.1:0-26701 GCA_007821535.1 Lachnellula occidentalis
TTTAAATTATTTTATTTAATAAAAAAAAAATTTCTAAATAAGTAAAAATGATTTATTATAAAACATATCAAGTATTACAAGTAGCTGAATTGTAAGATCAATTAAGTTAAATTCTAAAGGAATATAATAAATAGTAGTATAAAATAATAAGAAACTTCTTTTTATCTTTTTTTCTCTTTTTTCTAATATTTCTATACTTAGACTTTAAACTATTTAGACTTTACTCTAGCTTAACTCCTTCTTTATAAAGTACTTGATACGACTTAATCTTATATAACATTCTTATAATAACGCTTTATAAGCTTAAAGCGAGTTAGATAGCTAGAAAAGTATTAAACTTATAGATTTAAAAGAGGCCTTAGCTTTCTTTAATAGCTTTAACTCGATTCATATATCTAGATTAATATTTCTTAATAAGCGAAATAGTTATATATTCTTATCTCTACTATTAGATAGTTCGAAAGTAATATTAAAGCTATTTATAGAAAATATCATATTATTCTACTTTAAAGAAAATGCTAGGACATATTGGACTTGGAATAGGGGTTCAGTCATGTGACTTAGCGTAGCTTACGTAAGGCGAAGAGGCTATCACCTCTTCGTCATAATACTACGATTCTAGCTAGACAAGCAATTAATAATAGAATCCTAGAACCCTATAATATGGATCTACAATTATAGTAAAGTGATTACCTTATGATACTAATACTAATTAGTAATTGACCTTACATGTCAGTCATAGAATAGCTAGGTTTATTAAGAAGAGGCGACCTAGTATCTAATACAAAATCGTGCTTTTAAGAGATAATAGATCTACTAATACTCTCTAAGGCCTATGAAAATAATAATAGAAGAAGAACTAAGTATTGCTACTAATATGCCTATGTCTATTATATAGAATAACTATAATTATAACGATTTAGTCTTAAACTAGTAGTAATAGAAGAATGCTTCTTATGAAGTAAGAACTAAATACTAAGGACCTAAATTGATATTAATATTATTAATAATTATACCTACGACTATACCTAATCCTATACATATTATATAAGTCTCTACATCCCTTATACGAGTATGAAAAGATAGATTTTTCTATCGAATTTTCGAATTTTCTAACCTAAATTTTAGCCTCAAATTTACTAAACCTCTATTATAAAAATATCGAAAATATTGAATTTTGCTTCGAATTCCTCCCTTATAATATCATTCCCCCTACTAGTAGTATACGAGAGGTATATAGACCCTAGGTAATAGGGAAAACCATTTTATCCTTTAGATAAGGAATAGCATATAATAGAAATTGTAAATAGAGCAATTATCTATTATATATAGGAATAGATAATTATAGGATATCAAGATATTGTATTATAGGAATACTATTAGGAGGACTTTATAGGCTAGATATATGAGATCTAGAACCTAATAGATAAGATTATACTACAATTCGTTTAGGACTAGCTTTAAGCAAATAGAGTCTTTATTTTAAAAGATAGGGAGCTAATTGCTATTACTCTATAGAGAGTTATTAATACCCTAGAACGAGAAGAGTAGACTATAGAAGAGATTATAAGGTAAATCAAGACTATAAAGGTCTTTGATTCATAATAGAACCTAGTATATATTAAGCCTCAAGTATAATCAATAATAGGCTCTCCTCTAGCTAGATTCGTAGATATAGTATAGTATCAGAATCTAGTATAATATTAACCTCTATTAGAGCAACTGCCTCTTCCCTATATACCTTAGTACTACTAGAATGCTTAATCTAATAGTCCCTCAAATGCTAATATACCTTAAAACGCTAATCCCTAGAATACTAATAATTAGCAAAATGTATAGAATCAAGCTTTCTAACTATATACATAGGGATAATAGCATTTTGCCTAGTAATCTTACCAAAATGGATAGTAGCGTATTTATTAGGCTATTGCCTAATAGTAGTAGCCCTAGAATCCCTATAATACTACCCTATAAATCTTTGCCTAGCATTATCCCTTATTAGACCCTCCTATAGTAATACTACTTTAGAATCAAGGTACTATACTCCCTAAGCCTTCTACGAAGTAGATTATAGAGATGACTAAGCTATATAATAACTTTAAGAAGAAATTTAAAGGTGAGATATATAATATCCTTAATATAAAGTTGAAAATCTTCTACGATTCTTGTAAAAAGATAGGCCTACTAAAGGAGTAATATTACTATATATTTATAGTAATGCTTATAGGCAAAGCTGTATTATTCTATTATAATTCTCTCTCTAGATGAGGCATATAATTCAAGCAAATGCTTAATATAGTTCGCCTCTACTTTAAAACTAAGAAGAATTAATAGCTCTATATATAGGAATAGTAAAAGATAATATATAAGAAAGTTATTATAAAGTACCCTTTAAAGATACGTCTATAGTGCCTATAGCTGCTTTTTAAGAACCTCTAGAAGATCTAGTAAGGTCTTATAATAGTATATCAATTAGAGTATAGCCTTTATAATTAAGTTATTAATACTTATCAAGGCATTATAGATTGCAATTTCGTATTATACAAGCTTATAGTAACCTATGAAGGTATCTACGTAGAGCTTAGATCTATTATAAAGACCTATATTTAATCTTAAGAGTCTTAATAGCAATTCTTTACTAATGATAATATTAAAGTAGAGCAATATTAGACCGATCGTACCTATAGAAGCAATTCTAAAGGCAGAAGCAGTAGGAGATCATTCCTTTATAGCAATTTAAGGGGAAGTAGCTAGCGTAGAGCCTTAAGTTATAGCCGATTTAGTAGTAGTAGAACTAGCTCCCTAGTATGTTAAAAGAAGTACTTTATCTATAGGAAACCTAACTGCTAGTCTATATTACATTTAGAGGAAGATAGGTAGAAGTCTTATACTAATTAGAAGTAGATAGGAGGCTATTCCTAAGAGCTAAATCTTACTTACTATAGGACTTTTCTAACCGAATTTGAGGGCATTTAGGGCCTATCAGACGATACCCCTAATATGAACGAAGTAGAGCAATTACTAGTAGAGCTAGATATCGACTAGTACTACGACTAATTTATTACTAATTTTAGTACTATCGATAGTATTAAGATAGTCACAATTCTTAATAATCAATCGATACTATATATACTTATAAAATCAGACATTTTTAATGAAATACCCCCTGAATCATCCTATGAATCACCTTAAATTAAGACGTCTATTTTCACCTTCAACGACTACTACTCTACTTAATTCTAAGGTATTATACCTAATAGTAAAGTAGCTAGAGTCTCAACTATAGAGCACCTATAATTCCTAGCGCTATAGCAATTAGACCCTTCAATTGTAATTGATAAGACAATTATAAGTCAATATAAGATTTGATTTAGTATTAGGACTACGATTTCCAAAGGTATAATTAATATACCTACTCTATTAAGTAATATTACCTTCTATGTGATCCCTATAAATACTCCCTTCTTATACTACTTTTAAGATATAAATGAGATAGAAGTAAAGCTTAATAACCTTAAGAATTTGCTAATTCAAGGTACTACTTTAATACTAGTTATATAAAAATAGAGACATCCTTAGATGTTACTATATTATTAAGAATAGGCAATTACATAGAGTCACCTAATAGACGTCAAGTTGAGATAACTCTATAGACGATTCAGGCATCCCTTAGTATATAGACTATAGCGAATCCTTTAAAGAGCTAGAAATGAAGTCGATTCAAGTACTTTAAAGTACCTTATGAAGATTTACTACTATTATCAAATATATAGTAAATCTCTAAAGAGATTCAAGTTTACTCTTAAAGATGATTATAACTTCAACTATAAGATCTTTATTAATATAATGTATTTATTAGGGAAGCCTATAATGTATATGATTAATACTATAATAAGATTCTAAGTAGCTTGATTTCTTAAAGATATATCAGCAATTGTAGCTTAGGAATCGATTTGATTATACTAGATTAATATCTATTAGGGACCCCTAGATCTTATTACTTATAATGCTAGGAAGAACTTTATATCTACTAAATTTAGATCACATATAAGAGTAATAGTAATAGATATTAAGGTAGTCCCTATTAAAGCTCATAATAGCATTAGGAAGATTAAGTGATATTATAATATTCTCAAGAGAGCATTTAAGATCATTTAGGGCAACCTTATTAGGTTAGACCTAAATGTTATTCTATAAATAGCTATTAAATGTATTAATGATATAGCTAGTCTAGATAGTATCATCCCTATATTGCTCGTCTTTAGAGTATACCCTAGAATGATAAGAGATTTGCTACTCTTAGTAATGATTATATAATGAGCTAAAGTAATTTAGAGAGCTATAAAGGAAGTAAGATGCCTGTATGCTGAACGTAAAGTAGCAGATACATTAGTAATAAAAAATAGGCCTAATACTCAACCTACCCTAGATCTCTCCTTCTAATTAGACGTCTAAGTTTGGTAGGAAAAGAGGGGCTAGATAAGTCCCTTCAAGCTAATTGCAATAGATAGCGAGATATGTATAGTCTAGACGAACTATAGTATTGCTAACTTTAGAACTACTATTGTAAAGCTATATTTTATTAATAAAGATAACGATATAGACCGAAATCTATTAGTAGAGACTGATTCTAGAGGCGATAATAATATCCTTTACGTGCTTTAGGCCTAAACTAGTACTAACGAGGTACCTATATGCCGATATAGAAGTAGACCCCTAGGATTAAAGAATAAGCTACGTATTCTCGATAAAGACTTCAAAGAGCAGCTTATTACAATGATATCTAATAGAAAGGAGCTTATAATAGTCTTTATAATAAGTAAGGAGCAAGTAGATTAATAGCTATCTTTGTAGCTATATAAAGATAGTAAGATTACGACTCTAGGGAAGCTATTTAAGGCTTCAAGATACGACGAGATTAAAGGTCTAATAGGAAGTAGCATCTTCTACTTTAAGCGATTTGATACTATAAAGCATACTAGCCTTCGTATTTTTAACTCTTGAATAGTAGATAAAGTAAAAGGGAAAGCAATAGAAATACTATATAAGAAGTCTAGACTTATTATCTAAGGCTATAGTAATAGAGAGAAGGAGTTTATATTAATATAATCCCTAATGATTTAGCATTCGAGCTAGCGAATTATTATCATACTAGTACTCTACTTTCTCATAATTAATATAGCATTTTAGGCCTTAGATAAGTTTATATTACTACATTTCAGCCTGTAGATTTAGGATATTACTTAAGTATATACCTAATCCTAGATAGAACTATAGTATATAATTTTAGAGCGATTGCCTGCCTAGATATACTATCTCTATCCTAACAACTTTCTTATAATTATTATCAAACCCCTTTATAGTATTATAGAAGCTAGAACCTATTAGTAGGCTACTTATAGCAAATACTATAAAGAATAGCTACTAATAATAATATCTACCTATAACCTATATCTACTAGTAAGTACTATAGATAACAAATTTAGGGTCGTAGGAATGTAGATAGATAATACGCTCATCTTAGAGACTAATGCTTTCTTAGTATTTGAGGAAGAGGAATTGATAAAGGTAGACTTTAAAGCGAAGCCTAAAGAGAAGCTAGCCCCTAGGAATCCCCTTATTTTTAATAGCTACATCTTGATAATCGAAGATAGTATCTTATATCTACATTAGAAGGACTAGAGGAAGAAGATTAATATCATTATAGATAATAGTAATATAAAGTATTAGTATATCAAGTAGCATACTTAAGGAGTATATATTATATCAACTTGCTAGCTAGAAGCAGCTTTTGATCTATTAGTTGTAGTATAATACTAAGACCCTATAGCTAATAATATTATAGTACTCAATAAGCGATTAAAGTAGCAAATAAGTAATATTAACCGAGGTATTAACTACGTCCCTCTAGACCTCTTTATAGTAAAGCTATTTATCTTTATTAATAGCTTATTTGCTAATAATAAAGATTTTAGCTCCTAGATTAGATATGAAGTTATTATCGCAAATAAGAAGCTAGGAGATAACGACTTTACTATTAAAGGTAACCTTATTTATTAGAGCTTGATAAAGAGCAAATATATTACTTAGAGCGTTCTAGCTTCTAAGATCTATAGAATAGTAGGAAGTATTAATATATCTTATATTATCATGATAATAATAAACCTCATCTTGGTATAGCTTAAGATTCTACTAATTCTAATGATTGTCTATACTAACTCCTACTCTCTCTATAAGTGCCTTATTAAGCTTAGTACTATAAAGGAGAAGCGCCTTATGATTGATATTATAAGTATTTGATAATCCTATAAGAAGAGGGAGCTTCTAGAGATTAGATAGATTAATAGTAATAATAACCTAGTAGATATAATAATAAAGAGTAATTATAATAAAGTACTAGAGACCTTTATTAATACGAATCAACTTTATATATAAGTTGAGAGTTAGGTAAAGAGAAGCGTATAGGGTACTAGCTACATTAGGTTTCTCCTATGAGAATATTTTAAGCGTTTTCTTTGCAAGCAATTCTAAGCACTCTAAGAACGCTTCCTTATTAGTTTCCTTATTTATTTTATCTTTAATTACTAGATTACTATTAGCCTATTCAATCTAAGCTTTTAAGCCGCTAATCTATAATCCCTATAATAATCTAGCTATATCCCTATATTCCTTTAAAATGCATTTTACTATATTATATTACCTTAGTAAAAGCGAGGCCTATACTATATTAGTAGTAGTAGGTATAGAGGAAATATACTTATATATATCCTAGGTAACTATAGCCTAACTACAAAAGAGAAGTTGCTAGTACTAGGATATATTAGACTTGGAATAGGGGTTCAGTCATGTGACTTAGCGTAGCTTACGTAAGGCGAAGAGGCTATTACCTCTTCGTCATAATACTATGATTCTAGCTAGACAAGTAATCAATAATAGAACCCTAGAACCCTATAATACGGATCTACAATTATAGTAAAGTGATCACCTTGTGATACTAACAGAAAACTTATCCTTAGACTTAAATAACTTTTTTTTTTTAAAAAGCTTCCTATTAAAGACTATTACCTCTTATAGTATACTATACCTTCTATATTCTATATTATCAAATATAGACTCTAGTAGATTAGAGAAATTAAAAAAGTAATTAGAATTAGAATTCTATTTTAAAAGTTAGTAATAGTAAGTATATTTATTAAATAATACCTTTTTTAGCTAAAGCTTTACCTTTTCTATCTTTAGTAGAATAAGCCTTCTTTAAAACTAGTACTAGTAGAGAAGATAACTTATATAATAAGTATAAAAGGTTAATATAAATAGAAGATATTAGTTAAATAGTAGTAAGTATATTTAACTAAAAGAAAAAGATACTCTTTTTAGATAAAGGTATCTATTTATTAATAAAAATAGTATCTCTTTCTACTTTTTTATCTATCTTAGTATATATCTATATAGGTACTAGCTTTAGTAGTATTAGTATAGTTCTAAAGATATCTTTTTTAGTTTTACTTTTAAAAAGATCTTTTTAATCTTCTAGAAGTTGCTTTATAAGATTTTATATAAACCTTATCTCTTTTTTAGTCGGTTTGATATCTTAGTAGTTTATATAATTATTATATAATAAAATAGATACTATTTTAGCTATTTTACTTTTAATATTTTTAAATAATAAATAGTAGTTAAATATACTAAAAAGTATTATAATAGTATTATTCTAAGAAAAGTTAAATTTAGTTGCTTTTAAGAGAAAACTAGACTTTATATAAAGCTTATTCTTATATTTAAAGAAATTCTAATATACTAAAATAGAAAAGCTCTTCTTAAAAGGATCTAAAAAAGTATAAGAAATAAAATCCTTTTTCTTAAGCTAAGGCTTATCAAAGACGATAATAATAAGATTATAACTATCTAATAATATATAAGTATATATATAATAAAATAAGTATATAAATAGAAAACAACTAGATAGTAGATAACTTACTAGTAGAAATAAGATTTCTATAACTTATCTACTATTTCTACTATATATTCTAGTTTCTATAAGTAAATAGAATTTTTACTAAAGTAATATAAAGTTCTATAAAAGTCAAAGCCGAAGGAACTAGTATACCTACTTATATAATACTAGTACTAGTAGTAGTAAGTAAAGCTCTTTCTAATAGCCTTTTTAAAAGCCTTAAAAGATTTACTATAATTAAATCTAGCTGATCTAGAAGTTAATTATAGAATATCTAAATTATAAATACTTTTCATATACTTAAAAGTATTAGTAGTAATAAATAGTATAGAGTAGGAAATAGTATTAGCTAGCTAGCTAATAGAACTTACTTATAGTACTAGAGCTACTTATAAGCCTTAAGCTATAATTAAAGATAGTTTAGCTAAAGCTACTAAGTTATATAAATTAGTAATAGATAGAATTATAAAGCTTTAATTACTTATTCTTTTAATAAGCTAGTTGTATATATTCTTTTAAAGATAGAATATATAGTTAAAACTATTTTAAGTTAATTAAACTTTAGTATATAAAATATTTAAAACTATACCTACTAAAGCGAGATATTAGAATAAGCTATAGCTAAAACCTTTAAAGTAATTCTAGAAGAAATTTATAATACTACTATTTACTAAAATTAGGTAAGAATTATAAAAAATATTATATTATTTAAAGATCTTTTATACTACTTATAAAAGATCTTATTATTAGTATATTTTAGGAGCAAAATACTATTTTTATACTTTTTAGTATAAAAGTTAAGCTAATAGCTAGATAGTTCTATTTTATAAAAAGAATACGAATCTATATTATATAATAGTAAAAATAAGCTATAGATAGTTAAAAGATATTCTAAAGCTTAAGAAATATCCTAGGTATAAATATCTAGTAGTAATTTACTTTATTTAATATTACTTTTTAGTTTATTTAAATATATATAACTATTAGAAAGTTTTATTACTAGGTTATTAATAATATACTATATACTACTAGATTATATATATACTTTAAACTTTATATTTACCTAAAAGAGATTGTTTATAGTACTATTATATTATTTAGCTACTTTATAGCCTTTAAAAGAAATAAAGAATTTAGAAAAAATCGATAATTAATCTATAAAGATATAGTTATATAGCTTCTTTTAAAGCTTTATATATATCTATAAATACTACTTAATCTTTATATTATTAAGTTAGGAAATGGCTACGCTGGAATGCGTAAGAGCTAGTCACGTGACGTGTCACGTGACTTAGGTTCGCACTAAGCAAAGCCTCTATCTATAGTCTCGTCTATATGTTCTTTATACTTAGACTTCTTAATATAATTAGTATATATACTTAGATACCTTATAGTAATTCTAATAGGTTATAAGCTTTTAGGTTAATATAATATAGTACCTTATAAAATATCTAAATGCTTTTAGAGATATTTTTTATTAGAAGCATTAGTTTAAATAGTAACGTTTAAAGAAGCTATAAACCTTTTTACTTATACTTATACTTATATCTATACCTACTACTATTTCTAGAAGTCTATAAATCTATCTACTATTTTTAGAAGTCTATAAATCTAGTTGTACATTTACAAAAAATTTTCCTGTCAGCCGAAAATGATATTGCTAATAGTACTAGCTAGCTACCATTTATATTAAGCTAGCAGATTATCTATCGCTCTAACAATTATTATCTAGTAGTACTTAAATGAACCGGTTAGCTGCTCAATTATTATAAGTTAACTAGTTTATATCCTAATCTATATCGCTATTAATATGTCAACTAGTTTATATCCTAATCTACATTACTATTGATATATCAACTAGTTTATATCTTAATCTATATTACTATTGATATATCAACTAGTTTATATCCTAATCTATATCGCTATTAATATATCAACTAGTTTATATCCTAATCTATATTGCTATTAATATATCAACTAGTTTATATCCTAATCTATATTACTATTAATATGTCAACTAGTTTATATCCTAATCTATATTACTATTAATATATCAACTAGTTTATATCCTAATCTATATCGCTATTGATATATCAATCAGTTTATATCCTAATCTATATTACTATTGATATGTCAACTAGTTTATATCCTAATCTATATTACTATTAATATGTCAACTAGTTTATATCCTAATCTATATTACTATTAATATATTAACTAGTTTATATCCTAATCTATATTACTATTAATATATCAACTAGTTTATATCCTAATCTACATTGCTATTAATATATCAACTAGTTTATTTAGGAAAATTTATTATATTTTCATTCCTATATTTTAACTATCCCTAGCTATATTCTATCTTACTCTTTTTATTTTTTTCTATACTATAGGTTCTTTCCTCTCTTTATCTACATTTATACTATTTACTATCCTAGTTCTACTACTTATAGCAATCTTTTATTCTACTTTAGTATACCCTTTTATTTTCTCTTTTTGACTCTTTTTCTCTAATTAAGCTTATAGGCCTACTAGATAGTTTCCTAGCAGTAGATTAGTATCTTCTTTATAGATAGTAAGAAGTATAGTTAGCTAGTAAAAGTAGTTATCTAGAGTATCTATTACTTACGATATATTTATATGTCTATTACCTAAGTCTATATACCCTAGCTCACTACTAGGTATAGGCTTTATTATCTCCTCGCTTAATAGTTTCCTAAGTAATAAAACAATATTACTAGCTAGTATTAGCTCAAACTAGAAGTCTAAAACTTACGCTTATATAGCCTTTGCAATCTAGTACCTACTTAAGAAACCCGAGATTATTATATCCTTAGCATAAATATAGAGCTATCTATTATATAGTAGGTCAATTATAGCATTAATCGTAAGAATAGTATTTACTCTAGTTAATAAGCTTGAACCTATATTATTCATATTAAGGGCATTATCTAATAGAATAAGATCTTAGATTTAAGACCTACTTAGCATTACGGAATAGTCTCCTATAGTATCTATAAGTTGCGTTTGCTTTTTCTAGGCATTATAATATTCTTTTTAGGTAGATATTCGACTTTTTATAGTATGTTTAGCAAGGAGGCTAGTTATTCTTCTTTATTACTAGCTAGTATTAGTATCCTTTCTAATAACTTATTCTCTACTAGATCTTTCCCTAGACCTCTAGTAGAACTACTATTATAACCTTCAGTTGTACTACCTTTAATCTCCTTATTATTATATAGCCTTAGCTAACTCTTTTAGATCCCTCGTATTCTCTTGCTAGCTATAAGGACAAGCTACTAGGGTATATAACCTAGTATTACTATTTCCTGCCTATTTAGATCTAAAGCTACTTAAATAAGATTAGGATACTACTTATTAATACTATTATCTACTTTCTATACCTTGATCTTTACCTCTACTATTATATTTATATACTATATAGATTCCTATTCCTCTAGAGAGCAAGGGGCTCCTTACGTGATTTTAAGTCTATATTTATCTAATAGAATTAGTAGAGCGTCTATAGTTATATTAGCAAACCTATTAATTATTATCCCTTAACTAGCTCCTAGATTAATATACCTTTAAATTCCTCCTTATTATTATATTATAGTATATCTATCTAGAAAAAGGTTATAATAAAAAGTACTATACATTCTATAATCTGCTCTCTATCCTTTATTTATAATATATATAGTTAGTAGAACTTATCTATATCGTTATATATATAAAGGACCTAAGAGTAATTATTAGACTACTTATTATAGAAATCAAGTAGATTAACTTGAATATACTATAGGATATTATCTTATTACATAAGTCGCTTATATAGTATTTAAGGGTTATTATTATATATACTTATACAATATTAGTAGTAGCTTATAACCTATACGTATTCAGTCTACGAGATCCTATAGAATTTTCGTTAAACCTTCTCAAATACCTTATTCTTACTAGTATATTATAAACGGATATACTTTATTGTAATAGTCTTAAATACCTTATTATTAGGCATAGAATAACGCGCTTTAAACTTCTAGTTCAGTCTCTAGTATAAACAGTTATCTTGTAGCTCGAATTGTTTCGATTTCTACTTAGTATTTGTATTATAAAGACTTATTAGTTTCATATTAGGTAAGGATAAAAATACTTAAATACGCTACTATTCTCGGGAATCTAAGTGCTATTAGGTTTTATAGGTATTACTAGTAATTAGGTTAAAGAATATAATACTAACTTCTCCTAGAAAGTATTCTTCTTATATTAGTAGTACTATATTAGCTATAGGAATAATTTGTAATATTATTAAATATATAAGTATAAAAGGATCAGTATTTAGCTAGCTATATTATTAATACTAGGGAGGTAGAAGATATATATTATATTTCGGATTCTATACTATTATCTTTAAAACCGACTTAAGCCCCTTAGTCTAGACTCTTCAGGATTAGGGTAGATTCTATATTTAGGTAGGTTTAGGATTAAGGTAGATTTAACATTTAGGTAGGTTTAAGATTAAAGTAGATTCAACATTTAAGTAGGTTTAAGATTAGGGTAGATTTAACATTTAAGTAGATTTAATATTAAAGTAGATTCAACATTTAGGTAAGTTTAGCATTAAGGTAGATTTAAAGTTTAGGCACGCTTTTTGCTATATTCTTTTTATACTATTTCTATTACTATTCCCTATAGGGCTATACTCCTATATTATTAGTAATAAGCTAAGTCCTTATCTTCTTTCTCTTTTACTACCTATAGGTTAAGTTCCTTTAAAAGCACTATACGTTTATTCTCTTACAATTTATACTATTTAGCTATATCTCTAAATTACTTCTACTATCTATTAATATCTTGAATATAAGTTTCTATAATACTATCTATTACTATTAATAGTACGGAAAACACGTAGGCATTCTTATTGCCTTAATAGTAATAGTATATAAAGGACTATACTATTATACTTGGTTAGAAGTCTAGTTCTAATAGTATTACTAAAACGGCCTCTACTAATATTAAACTAATAGCAAAAGTACTAGTTATACTAATAATATATTATACTATATATTATTTCTTATTCTTACTCTTATTAAAGTCGCGCTTAAACCTATTTAGCTTAGCAGTTATTTTCGTTTATAGTAATAACTTATATATAAAGATTAAGTCGGCTACTAGGATATCTAACTTGTACTTTATATACTAATTCTATATTAGATATATTAGGAATAAGTAGATAGATTCCGACTTATAAAGTAGATAATATAAGTACTTATATAGAACTAGGAACTAAAGATTTAGTAATATAGCATACCTATTATATCTTCTTTATCTTTCTATTTCTTAATAGATTCTCTAATATATTTAAGTTTTGCTAATAATATTATAATAGTATCTAGATTATAGAAATAGGGATCGGAATCTATTTCTTATACCTATATACCTTTATTTATTATCTTCTACTATTCTATTATAATTAGCTTAAGAGAATTACTATCTACTCTATATAGTCCTATTAGATATAAGAAGGAAGAATATAAGCGTTCCTAGTAGTATAACCTTAGATTATCTCTCTTTAGCTCTTTATAGTTCTTTAAGTTACTAATACGTTCTATATAAGTAGTCTTCAAATTAAGATAATACTATATAAACTTAGTATTATTATTTTCTCGAATTCTAGCTAGCTTTCCTATCTATATAAGGCTATTATTATATATTAATACCTTATAGTTATTAATTAGGATAGTAATAACCTTTTTGCTAAGGAAGTTGCTACTTGTAATAAATCTAATCATAATATAGGTAAGGAGAGGGCGAATTTATTATATACTCGTATCTAATATTATTAACTTCTCTACTATAAGTTTCTTGCTACTAATTATTATAATCTAATTAGTACTAAGTTTCTTATATTTGCTATTTATCTAGTATTATAGAACTTTATAGTTTTTCTATTCTAGATACTTTATAATATTAATAATCTCGGCAATATCAGAAGGCCTAGTTATTATTACTATACTGCTTAGCTAGCCTATTGCAATATACTAGTTTAGTAGTTAACTCTAGCCTCTTTTAATTAGGGCTTCAAGTATATAATATACTATAATTATACTTAAGGTTTCGTTTCTCTTAAGGTAGTACTTATCTTAGTAAAACATTAAGATTAGGGTTTTGAGGTATATCTTATACTTTACCTCTTTAGTTTTAGTTATACCTATTTTTATCTTATATACAAATACCTAGTATTTATTATTATCTATAAACTTATCTAGGAAGTAGGTTAATATAGATTTTAAGGTTATTATAATAAAAACAGTCCTATTTTCAATCTAAGGTCTATAGTAATATAGCTTTATCTTATTAGTATTAAGAGGGGTAAGATTTTCTCTAGTTAAGGCCTTTTCCTAAGTAGGTATTAGTACTATACTATCTTTTGCCTTTATATCCCTATATACAATAAGTACCTATACTAGTACCAGCTTGCTATATATACTCTCTAGTAGCTAATATACAAAAGCTTCCTCTTTCTAGATATTAAGTAGTCCTAATAGAACTATAGTAATAGTAGTACCTATCTTCTATTTAATGAAATAAATAAGCGATATCTTTACGTAAAGGTAGTCAAACCTGAATATATAATATATCTTAGCATTCGAAGGGCATACTAAGCTACCTTGACTATCCTCTTTATTATAGTACTTATTAGGATTCGCGCTAATATAGTACTATATTTTATTAATCGTATATTATATATAGTATATCGCTAATATAATTATAGTTTTCCTGATCTCTATAATATAGCTAATAATTATACCTTCTAGGTCTCTATAGAATTGCTCTAAGGCTTATATGACTATATATACTTATACAGGCAGAAGTTTATAACTAAAGTCTTATATTTCTATAAGGTACTTTAGCCTCCTAACTTCCTATTTATAATAAAACATTCGATAGGTTTCTTTCTACCTATTAAGAGATAGATATATATATAAAGAGTTATCAAGTTCTATATTTATTCTATTATAGCCTAATTAGAGTCTATCCCTATACTATAATCTATTAGCTTATATAACTTACTTGAGCTTAGCAATATCTACTACCTCTTTATAATACGCCTTTAATAGCGTATTAAAGTCCTTCTAGGTTATACTAGGTTTACGGTCTAGATATATTAGATCAGATAGTAGCTCGAAATTAGATATTATACCGTATAAATTTTCCTAGCTATCTAATAGGCCCTCCCCTACTAATATAGGCATTAAGGAAGCCGGAGTTAATAGAGCAAGCATTAATATAGCAAGTACTAGTATAACTGCTATCTTACTACTAGCTATCAGATTAGCAGGCATATTACTACTAATTGTAGTATCTAGAGTAGCTTTCTATAATTCTTATACTAGGTTAGTAATTCTAGATATATCTACTTGCAATCTAATTATTATTAGAGTATCTACTAGAGCTATAGTTCTAGTTCTAACTTATAGTATTATAATTATTACTTTTCTACTTATAATATATCTAATAACTAGGTCTCTTAGAACGGGAATCTATAAGAATATAGTCATCTTATATTCCCTACCCTAATTAATACTAGTATTATACATAATAGTAATAGTATTTTAGAATGTCGCTTGATTAGTAATCTTAAAGTAGACTAGCCCTAGAACTGTACTCCTTCTCTTTATTACCTAGCCTATTTCGTATATCTCTAGGCTTACTTTAATATTAAACTTCTTACTAATTATACTATATATCTTATCCTAGGCTAGGTATATTAGTAATATAAGCGTACTCGGGTACAGTAGGTATTCCTTATAATTAAGCGTTATTAGAGAGATAGTTTTATATTACTTTACTAGGTCCTCGAGATATTATAGTAGATACTAGCGCAACTCGATATTAATATAGAAGAGGTCTAGACTTAGAAGCTTTTCTACTATATAACGTTAGTCGAGTAATTGCTTCCTATTTAATACTTCTATTATTGCCGAGAAGTCTACCTTTATATAGCCTAATATATTATTAGCATTTAGCTATATTATAAACTATTATATAATATATAATATACCTTCTATCAAGTAGCTAGGCAACTTGGTTTCTATATCTTCTACTTTCTCTTTATCTAGGTCTTTATCAAGTATTAGTAGAATTCCTAATTATAGAAATTAGAGACTTACCTTAATTAATAGCTATCTCTAAACTTATTCTAGCCTCTAATATCTCTCGATCTATATCTTCTTAGGTCACAATTAGTATATAGACTAGGACTATTCTTATATATATTATAGTATACTTAATAGCGATTCTATAGCTAGAAGCTCTCTAGTACCTTCGTATAAACTTATACTTACGAAGTTTCTAATTAGATATAGAAAGGTTGATTTATAAAGGTAAAGGTATAATATATAAGTATAATACAAATTAAATAATATTTGTTTTACTTTAGTAGTATATTAGAGTAAATCTTTTAGGGAGTCTACTAATTAAAATTAGTATAATAAGTAGAGAAGGTTATACTAGACTACTAGTAAAGACAAGTTAGATGAATAGTATAAGAATATAGACTTATTAGTATATATAGAATAGGAATATAGTATTAAAGTAAATTTACCTACCTACTAAGTATATAATTAACCTTATAAACCTCTTCTATAACCTTCTCTAATAAACTTCCCTTATAATCCTCCTTTGTAACTACCTTCTTCTACTCTTATAACCTTCTTCTTATATACCTTCCTATAATAGATACTATTACATTCAATTACCTAGTATAATATAGTATATCGACTAGTATCCTATATACGTTTATCTTCTAAGTAGTATCTATCTTTTATCTTCCTTAACCTATACCTAGATTATATCTTATATTACTACCTTAGATCAACTTCTAGCTTCTAGTTATCTCTTATATATTATATTACTAGATTAGTAGGCTTATTAGTTCTTTATACCTATTTCTTTTACTTAAGCTTACTAATAGTTATTCTATCTTAGAAGAGAAGAATAATAGTCTAAAATACTACTTATTAATACTATAGCCCTATCTCCTTTAAGCTCGATTTCGCTATTATTTATACTATTCCCTTACGATTCTAGTAAGGACGTAATCTACTCTTAGTTGAATACTCTTAGTTATTACAATTTCTTTATCTAGGATAAAGCTTCTAGAGACTATTTAAACCTATAAAGTCTTCTCGAGAAACTCGTCCTTAAAGTTATTAGACTAAAGTCTTATATAGTAGTAGCATATCAAAACGCTATTATAATATCCGTTTTTTCTATATATAATAAGATAAAAAGTAGCTATATAACTCCTAAATAGTATCTAGAGATTATAATTGATATTATATAATAGATTATAGAAGAAAGTAATCTCCTATAAGCTAATAAGGCAAGACCCTAGTTAGTAAAGGTATATACTACTATAGTATCTCGAGTAATTAGGATATCAAAGAAAGCCTAGAGCATAATAGTAAAGATTGAACCTAATACTCTAATAACTAATAATAATATCTAATCTAGTCTATTAGAATCTACTATAGGCTTCTCTAGAGTATCAAAATCTACTCTACCCTTATTAAAGCACTTATTAGTATCTATTTCTTCTAGTAGTTCGAGTCTACAACTAGTAGCAAAGAGGAGAAGTATTACCTAGGTTGTAGTTACTAGAGATATTAAGCTTGCTCCTACTCTTAAGATATACCCTACTATTATATATAATAGTAGTAACTAGCTCCTACTAATATGCCTATTATATTACTATAATATAATTATCTACCTTCGTACTAAGGATTTCCTAGAGGATATACTACCTTATATCCTTATTAGTATTAGCTCGATTCTCCTCTTTAAGTATACTAAAATAGATCCTAAAGATATCTATAATAAGTACTTAGACCTTATAGCATTTACAGAACTCTTTATATTAGTATATCTAATATATCTAAGAACTAATATATAGCTTCTAAGATATAACCCTAGTAGGGCTAACTATTACTCTAGTAGCTTAAGTTTAGGTATAGTTATCCGGGATATTATCAATTTCTAAGAAGCTATTTACATATTATACTAGAATAGAAAGAATACTAAGAACATTATATTAGATACTATATTAGAGTTTAAATTAGATATATTTTTATAGTTAGACAAGTAGTATTAATATAGATTTAGGTAATAGATATATAAATACTTTATTATATTAGTAATATATTTACTTTATAAAGATACTAACTTTATTCTCTAACTTACCTATAATTATATTCTAGTATAATTCTATCCTAGTATTACTTCTTAAGTCTTTAGACCTTATAATTACTAATAAACCTTTATTATCTAGTATTCTTATATTTTCGATATATCCTTTTATACTATTAATAGCTAGCTTTATATCCTTATTAGTCCGATTTAGTAGTAAGAGGGTAATCTAGAGAAATATACCTACGAGCTAGTAATTTATATACCTATTACTAAAATAGTTCTTATCTAGACTTTAGGAATTCCTCCTTTATTATCCTATATCTACTACCTATAAACATAAGATAAGTATCCTTTATATATTAGATTTAGCTTCTAGTAAAGCTATTCCTCTTCTTACTTAGAGTTAAAGCAAGATCGAAATCTAGATATATTTCAATATAAATATTATTACTTAATATCATAAGGATATCCTATTATTTCCTTAGTATATATAAGGTACTAGCTAGAGGTATACTTATACTCGTTACTTTATTAAGATAAGCTAGTTAGCTAGAGGAGGGGGTTAAATCTATAGTTATAACTTGAGATAAATAAAGCAATTAGGAGGGAGAGGGAGTTAAATCTATAGTTATATCTTAAGATAGATAAGGCAATTAGGAGGAAAGAGAGGAAGTTAGATCTATAATTATAGCTTAAGATAGATAAAGCGATTAAAGGAAGAAAGAAGGAGTTAGATCTACTATTATAGCTTGAGATAGATAAGGCTATTATACTAGAGAAGAGGATAGCAAATATACTATTATACCTAGAGATAAATGACCTAATTATATAAGAGAGGCTATTACTAAACCGAACTAAGTAATCTATAATAGTTCTCGAATAGAGGTAATATATAGCGGTATTCAAATAGGGTCTTATACAATTAGTAGTATATATATCCTATCTATCCTATTTAGTACCTAAGGAAAGGCTAGAGAAGTACTTTTAAAGAGAACTATAGGCTACAATAAAAATTAAGAGTCTTATAGCTAAGAAACTAGAATAAGTAAAGTAAGAGCATACTCTAGAAGCAATATAAAGGGTATACTTAAGGTCTAAATTAGAGTTCCTTCTTATAGTAAGATAAGTAGTATATAGTCGTCTTTACTTTCTAGTAAATCTTAAGAGTCGAGAATTACCTACTCTTAGTAGTAGGCTATCGTTTTCCTATATATATTATATTGAATTATTTTATAAATAGAAGTATATAATAGTACAATTTGATAAATTAAGTATCGATAAGTCTAAGATAGGCAAATTTGAAATAGGTAGGTCTAAATAGGCTAGTCTAAAACAAGTAGGTTTAATAAAAGGTAGTTTAATAAAAGGTAGTTTGATAAAAGGCAGTTTAATAAAAGGCAGTTTAATAAGGCAGTTTAATAAGGTAGTTTAAATATAGGCAGGTTTAAAAATAAGTAGGTTTGAAAATAGGTAGGTTTGAAAATAGGTAGATTTAAAAATAGGAAGTAGGTTAAATATTATTATCTTACTTGATATTCTAGATCTAATAATATAGATCGCCTAGTCTAAGTAGTAACCTCTAAGTAAGAAATACCTACTAATTATCTTAATCTAGTCTATAGTTACAAGCGAAGTAAGGATATTAATCTTAAATTAAATTAGAATAGTAATCCTTAGCTAACTATAAGTAGCGCGATCTAAAATGTACTCGTATCTATAAAGGTACTAAACTAAAAAGTACTTATCTTTACTAAATTTAGCTAAAAGTTAGAAGCTAAGTAGAGATCGGAATCTTAAATCCGCTAGCTAATACTCCGATTTATTAGAGCCTTCCTTTTACTTATTACTCCCTACTATAAGCCCTAAAGTAGTTTAGAGGAGATTATGCCCTAGACTATAAAGAGATTAATCTAGCTAGTTATACTAAACGAGCTATAGGCTATTAGTAGGCTACTACCAAGAAGGAGATAGTAGCAATTAAAGAAGATAGTAGCTTTATAAAAAGTATAAGACTAAAGACTCTAACTAAGCGTAGTACTAGTAAGAATAAGTACTTATATATCTACCTATTTAATAATATATTTCTTATAACTTATAATTAAAGTAGAGATATCTACCTAGAAGAAGAAGAGGGTTATAAAGAAGAAGGCTATAGTCGTAAAGGAGGATAAAGAGTAGGTAGAGGAATCTACTTAAATATATTAGGTCGTAAGTAGATATATCTTTTATAGATGATATCGACTTAGTAGGAAGTATTTACTATACTAGTAGAATATTACTATTATGAAATAATTACTATTAAACTATATGACTTCAATTTGAATATAACTTATTTACTCTATCATATATTTAGAAGAGATCTATATAGAACTAGGCTTATAAGGAGAGTAAGTTTATTAGGGTTATATATTAGCTCTAGAGTAGGAATATTACTTATTATCATATAGGCTTTATCTAAGATATTATTCTTATCTAGATTAACAATTCTAAGAGCTATCTAACTAATTATATAATATCTAAAATTCCTACTCTAGAGTAAGTAGAGGAATAACTAATAAATAGGCTTGATCTTACTTATATTAAGAACCTATAATAAAATAAGGTAGAAGAGTATCTCTAAAACAAATTAAGTATAACCTTCTCTATCTGAAATCTAGTCTACTAAATAAAATAAACCGTCTTAGATAGGCGAATTTTTATAGATAGGGAGGGAGGGGTAAATATTATATAATTATATTAATTAGTAAATCTATTTAGTATAGTATTACTATCAAGGAATTATTCTACCTATTCGTTCTTTCATTACTTAGAAATAGTATCCTAGAGATATTAAAGTAATACTCTAACTCTTATTTTTCAATAGATCTAGTACTAATATAGCTTATAGCTAAGGCCGGCTAGCTAGTACTATAAAGTAATCAGAGAAGTCTATACAAAAGGTTATACTTATTATAAGCCAAGTAGAGATTATAATCTTAAATTCAATCAGAATAGTAGTAATTAGCCTACTAGTACTTTTTGCTTAAATGCTTTTCTACCTACTAGAGATAAAATATATCTATCCTTATATTAAATCTCTAAAGGACCTCAAAATATATAATATTCAAAACCTTCTTAACTACCTAAATATCAAGAATGTCTTAAGATAGAGCAAGATAGTATAGGTATTTTTAATAAGAATGTTTTTTATAATATTACTTTTATTATTCTATTAGTTAATAAATCTATTCAGTCGGTTTAGTATTACTATTAAGGAATTATTCTACTAGTTTATTCGTTCGTTACTAGGGGATAGCTTCCTAAGGATATTAAAGCTATTAGACCTTCATTCTTTTATCGCTTAAAGATAGTATTTATTCTTTCGTTACTCGAAGATAGTATTATAAGGATATAAAAGTAATACTCTAACTTTTTTTTTAAATAGATTTGAGTTACAAGCTAAGTAGGTATCGTAATCTCAAATTCAATTAGAATAGTAGTAATCGGCTAATTACTCTATACTAGGCTATATCTAAACCCTAAAAAGTTAGGCCTTTATCTAGTAATTAGAAGGAGTAATTCTTAAGTTTATAATATATTTCGATATATAAGTATATACTAATATCTTCAAGCTTTAAATAAGCTTACTATCCTAAAAAGAGAAGTAGTAGGATATAAAGAAAGGTAGAGAGAGCAAGAACGGATATAAGACTAAGAGGGATAATATAAAAGCATAATTTAGAAGTAAGTTATTATAGATAATCTAGACTTCCTAATAGAATTACTTAGTTGAATAATATTACTATTAAGAAATTATTACTATTAGGAGAAAAATATAATTGACTCCTATAATGAAATATCAATTATAGAGATCCTATTTACTTTATCTACTAGTTAGAATAGATCGATATAGAACTATGCCTTTATAGATAGTAATTTCATTTAGGCCCTAACTCGTTCTTCTATAGCCTTAGTATATAGCCCTCTTTGCTCTCTTCTTTTTATCTAAATCTAAATAAAAGAATTAAAGGCCTATTTAATAACTTATATAATATCTAAAATTCCTAAGTCGAGGAATAAGTAGTATATAGATAGGGTATAAGAGTAAGAACTACTAAGTCTATTTAGAATAGGGTTTAGACTATAGAATCTTATAAATAGAGTACCTAATTAGCATAATATACTGAATATCTATAATAGTTCTTTAAGAAGAGACTTACTAATCCTAGGATATAAGCAACTTTAACTTCGACCTTAAATACTAGCTATTATCTTAAGGTAGTCGGATCTTACTCTAGCAATTATATATTATAGGTTATAATAATTAGTAAATAGTTACTATTAGGAAATAATTTATTTATAGTAATATTTACTATTATTACTTATATTAACTATTAGGTATATCCGATAATTGCTAAAGACTAAAAATCAAATTATATATAATATTTAGACTATATCCTTAGCTCCCTAAGGTCGAGGGATAAAGACTTTTATATTAAGCTAATCTCGAAACCTACTAATAAATAGGAAATTTTCGAAGCAGCTATATAGAGTATATATCTAGCTTATTTTTAGATTGTCTATCTTAGATTTATAGCTAGAAACTATATAGAATACAAGGTTATAAGGTATACCTGCTAGCGTTCTACCTAAAAGCCTACCTTTATTTTCAACCTCTATTTTCAAAACCCCTTTTTTCAAAACCCCTCTTTTTAAAACTACCTTTTTTAAAACCCCTCTTTTTAAAACTACCTTTCTTAAAACTACCTTTCTTAAAACTACTCTATCTAAAACTACTCTATCTAAAACTACTTTATTCAAAACCTCTCTTTTCAATCCTACTCTTCTAGATCTAGGCTATAGACCTACTAAAGTTCTACTATATAAGTAATATTTCTATTTGATAGCAACTCTTATTATTATATTAGGTAATTCATTTAGTAGATATAATAAAATCTATTATACTAGATAATACTTATATAGCTTCTACCTACTTAGTAAATAGAAGAAGGTTAGGATCTATTAATAATAGGAACGCTATAAAATTAGAGATACTAAACGAAAGAAGCGTAATAGTATATATAAGAGGTTTATCTTACTCCAAATATAAGGCCTTAATAGCATGAATTAAGGGCTTATCTAATAATATATATAGTCTCTTTTCTTGCTTTCGTATACTTCTAATTAGTTTGCTAGGTTTATAATATGCCTTCATATGCCTCTAGTACCTAAATCGCCCCTATTTGAATCTCTACTCTCAAACCTACCCTTCTAGATCTAGGCTATAGAAACCCGCTAATATTCTACTATAAGAATAAATATATTAATATATTTAAAGGGCCTTATTACTAACTTAGAGTACCAACTTAGAGTAGATACTAATATAGAAGAGTGTAAGTAGATCTTCTAGTATATCGATTATAAACTTAACTTATATACTTGTATAGACGACTAGTAGTACGAACTTGATATATAGTAATAAGTATATTATACTTGATAGGAAAGAATTTATTAGCTAAATAATTTATTAACTAAACTATTCTATCGACTGAAATAATAAAATAATAGTATTAGGTAAGGATAGTACTATAGAAACATATTAGATATAGAATAGTAGTCAAAGATTATCCTTTTCTATCTTTATTAATCTATATAACCTAGAACTAACTAGATATAGAATAGCAGTTAAAGACTATCCTTTTCTATCTTTATTAATCTATAGAACCTAGAACTAGCTAGAGATTACTTAAGTAATTTATATTCTAATCTTTACTACCTTAATAACCCTATCTCAGTAAGGTAAAAGGAGGGGTAATATATATTAGTTAGATAGCTATAAATAGTAGGTTATTATTATAAACTTTAATATGAAAATATTAACTATATCTAATAGCTCTAATAAACTAAGAGGGGGAATATTTATGAATTAAGATAAGAGTAGAAGGCTAGAATAATTAAATGTCGCTTTCTTCTTAGCTTTATAGACTCTTTATAGAAGAAGACATATATATCTTTATAGATATATATCTATTCAAGTACGAAATCTACTATTATACTTATACTTACTATCATTCTATATAAATAAAATAAGAAAATCAATATGTAAATAACGTAAAGGTAGCTAACTTAACTTTCTAAACTTATATATAACTTTATAATATTAATAAATCGAATCTAGGAACGTCTATACTATAGTATTATTTTTCTTCTCCTATAGATACAAGTTCTAGGCTACTTAATAGGAATAAATTGATTAAGGGCTTTTTATATCCCTAAGACAATTAAGTAAGTTATTTGATATATTGTAAAATATTCTATATACATTTATCTACTTGCTCTTCTACCGTAAATATTAGCTTGAGTAAAATATATCTATAATATTATATCTTATTTGCTATATTCTAATATATAAAGGGATTCCTTTCTAGTAGACTTAACGTATTACTATTATAGTTTAAACCCGTCTATTATCCCCTAATTGCTTCTAATTACTAAGTTTATATTCGATTTAATTCACCTCGTTAAAATAATACTAGGGCCTCTACTTCAACTCTCTTAACCTCTAACTCTTCTATAACTCTCTCTATCAATCTAAATATAAAGTACTTATCAGATTATAAGTAGTAGATTCAGACTACTATAAGAGCTCCTACTTGCGTTTTTCTATCCTAGACTTAATTCGCCTTATTAAAGTAATACTAGAGCTTCTACTTCAACTCTCTCAACCTCTATCTCTTCTATAACTCTCTTAACTTCTATCTCTTCTATAACTCTCTCTATCGATCTATATATAAAGCACTTATTAGATTATAAGCAGTAGATTTAGAATACCTATAAGTGCTCCTATTTGCGTTTCTCTAGGCCTTTAACTTCATTTTAATTTACTTTATTAACCTATTACTAAGGCCTCTATATTAACTTTATTAACCTCTATCTCTTCTATAACTCCTTCTATTAACCTAAGTACTAGTCAGATATCTACTATTTTATTTAAGAGTATTAAAAGAGCTTAAGCTTATAGTTATAACTATCTTCCTACTCGCCTGCCCCTTAATAATAGAAACTATTATATTACCCTTCTAGATTTACTTTAGTAAACTAATACTATAATAAGGTAACCTAACCTATTTCCTCCTTATAGTTATTATAGTAGTACTAATATTAACTAGAGGATATTATCTACTTTCTAGGTATACTATTCTAATATAGCCTAATATAGATAGTTCTAAGTAGTATACTAAACTAGCCCCTTAGATCTAGAACGGAATAATATACCTACTAAAAAGATACTATCTAAAATAATAATATAGCCTATACTCTAGCTCAAGCTATATACTAAAGGTCTTAATACTAGTTATATTCTAGATATAAATATATATTTAAGATATTAGTACTAAGGCAGTCTTAGTACTAGTAATAGTAATACCGCTTTTATTAGGATAATATTAGTATATATTAGAAGGATAAGTATTAAGCTAAGATATATAGGCGGGCTTGATAGTTTAACTATTAAGGTTAGTAATAACTATAGGCACTAACTCTAAGCGGAGATTAATCCTTACTAAGAATACTAACTAGCAGATATATATAAGATTAGTATTATTATTAGATATAATATAATACGATATCCCCTATACTCCCTTTCCTATTACTAACTAGTAGTAGGGTAACTCGCTAGGTATAATTATAATCTATAATTATATAATTATGTAATTAGAGGTAGTCAAAGACGAAATCGATAACCGACTAGTAGGACACTACTATAGAAGCTACTAAACCTACGAAGAGTTCAAATTAGATATTATATTAGAAGGCAAGCCCTAATTTGAAGTTATTAGTAATATAGAAGAATTAACTACTACTATTAATATATAGATTAAGGCAATATAATATAGTAATAAACATTAGAATAAGGTATATAATAGCTAGACGTCTCTTATCTCCCTAGACTATAACGTTAAGGATACGATCAGAAACGGCCTTATATATAGATAGGTTAGATTGTAGATTATAGCTAAAGGCAGGAGAATAAAGGTAGGATATAAAGCAACTTGGCAATAGGTTATATAGGCCGCACGAGATAATAAATTCAATTAAGTAGGACTAGGCATAGGTATATAGAATAGGGTCTAACTAGCATATTACATTAATTGGAATTATTACTCTAGTACTATTTATATAACTTCCTAGTATTTAATCATATAATATTACCTCCCTTCCCTTGCTTATCCTTTAGCCTAGTTACTAGTATATTATTTAACTTATAACTTGCGATAGATTTCGAAAGTAATAGTTATATTCTCCTATAAGGTCCTCTATAGATATATATACTTCTAAATAGTCAAAACGAGTAATAGTTTCCCTTTAAGTACCTATCTTTTAATCTACTCCTTAATCTATTCCTTAAACCTACTCTACTAAATCTACCTTTAAACCTGCCTTATTAAATCCTCCTTTAAACCTACCTTACTAAATCCTCCCTTAAACCTACCCTACTAAATCCTCCCTTAAACCTACTCTACTAAATCCTCCCTTAAACCTATCCTATTAAATCTACCCTTAAACCTATCC
>QGMI01000530.1:0-26644 GCA_007821535.1 Lachnellula occidentalis
AGACATACGTCGATTAGCATTAACGCGGGGCGGGATCCCCAGCCTAGTTTGATGTTTGATGAGGCGCTTTGGAAGCTAGGTTCCATTGGGGGGTATTCAAGATGGGCCATGGTGGTGGATAATACTTTGGTTCAAGAGTAGGGCAAGGTGATTGTTTGAAATGTTGCAGTTTCGAAACATCTAAAAGTTGTTTGGACGGAAACAGAACTTGGCCACATGAGTTTGCTTGGATAGCTCTCGCGAGCTTCAGGTTTCGCTGCCGGCAACTTGCACCCCATCATTCGTGGTGCGATCCACTTGAGCCTACCAGGGTCCGATAGGCGGTCATATTGCCGGCATTACTGTTATGGGCAAATGTATCACGGAGCGTTCAGAGCGAAATCGTACTGTTGGAGTGTGTTGGGAACACTACACTTTGCCCGGGAGTAACATCACGCAGAATCTCTTTAGATTTAGCCCCTATTAAGCGCTAGTAGATATTTCTTCTCCCTATATCTAATCACAGGAAACGCTTTTACTACAAATGATCATTCTATATCACCCATCCGGCACTTAAACTGTGCACCGCTTCTTCCTCTGCAACGACGTCGCCATACTTTGCATTGATATCAAAAAGGTTCGAGAAATGGGCCTCCCTCGTTTTATCAGCACACGCTGCTGATACAACCTACGCCAGAACCATGTCAGAAAACTCATGAGTTTGAATAAGAGAGCGTGAAGAGAACATACGATAGGTCTCAAACCACTCTGCATACAGTCTAAGGCAGTGGCTCTCACACTTCCACTTGTGCAGGCTCCCCCAATAACCAAAGTATCAACACCAAGGATATGCAATTGCGTAAGGAGATTTGTACCAAAGAACGCACTCGGACATTTCTTATGGATGATAATGCCATCATCACCTGGCTCCAAGCCGCTTAGAAATCTCAGTCCCCTCGCACTATCATCGCCCAACAACAGGAACTCATTCAACGCTGGATTCTTCTTGGCGAGCAGTCCCGCATCCCTTATCTTGGGATGGATATATCTGGTTTGTGTCCAGATTATAGGGCATTTGCCAGCATGTGCTGCAGAAAGGAGGCGCTTCATTGATGCTGGGGCTTCTGCTGCTTCCTGGTATCCGCGGACGTCTAGTGGCCCTGGGGTGAAGTAGGCGTCGCAGACGTCTACGAGGATTAGAGCAGGTCGGGTCCCGAACATCAATTTGGATCCTTGTTTGTTTGCAATGAATTGTGAATATTCGGGGTAGTCTTCTGGTGTGAGACCCGACATGATTGGAGTGGATATGAGGCGTAGTATGCAAATTGAGGATAGAACATTTGGATTCGCGGAATAGCTACTCTCCTCTACTTGATGCTAGAGGAAGAAGACGAGCATCTTTTTTTGACGCGTCTGACCGCCCGGGTACTATCAGTTACACCGCCCGGCTAACAGAAGTTCCACAGGGCAGATAAACATCAGAGCTAATGTTGAGGGGCAACACAACCGCGAACTCTATGGCTAGGATCTGACTTATAGAACACTCATAATTAATAAGTAAAATAATAAGGGGTGGTAATAAAATATATTGTAGAATGGATGGTGTTCTAAGTGAGTAGAGAAGCCCCGTTTTATAAGGCTTCCCACAGCTTGAGCACCTGACTATGGATCACGTGGTGGCGCTTCGCAACCCCACGACACTAATCAATAACCCACAAACGTCAAAAGTGGGACATTTCCATGTCCTCGGAAGCACATATCTTGCCGGCGGCCGGCAAAGTATATGGAAACGTCTCCCCTAGTCGACCCCTTACTATCTCCCCAATCTTGGGCCATGCCTGCATCACATCATGGAAGCGGATACTCCCGACATTTTTATTACATCCCGAAAGATTGAGAATAACTATTGTGCTCTATATCCAGACTTTGATCAATATCCATCAGCTTGCTCTTTTTCATCATCTGTGTCTCTTGATAAAAATGCATCTAGCAGAAAGCCAAACTATAGGGCCCGTGATTACGGAGAAACCCCCTCACCTGCCCCGTCAATCGAAAAGGCGGGCATTGAAGAAACTCCAATTCATGCCAAGACCGAAGCATCAACATTTGGTGCATCCGCAGCGGGATCGTTCTACACAAGCCCCCGACCCAAGGACCCATATAGCTATCAAACGGGTTTTGGGAATAGATTTTCCTCGGAAGCAATGTAGGTCCAGATACCTCGTCTTGACTCTTATACTATTTACGAACTGTTTTTAAAGACCGGGAGCTTTGCCGCCGGGAGGACAGAATGTACCCCAGAAATGCCCATTTGACCTCTACTCTGAACAAGTATATATCCATCTCAAGCTTGTCTGATATTCTCAGCTGATATTTGTTCTAGCTAAATGGCACTTCTTTTATTTCGTCCCGCCAGACTCTTCAAAATGTGTAAGATATCCCTCTAGAGTAAACGGCATTTCTAAACCCAAGGTGTAGTTGGATGTACCGAATCCGGCCAACAGTTGCCCATTACCCTCTTGAACCCATGGATGCAACCCCAGATGTAGGTTGTTGCATTTGTATATTAGCTGTCGGCGCTAATACGAACTATAGTTGGAAGCTTGCTTCTCGCCACAGAATCCTAACATTCAATACACTTCCCTAGCGTATTGCTGGGGACCACTTCCCATGCCAAGCGAGTCCGAGAAGGTCTCATTCATCGAGGGAATGAAGACAATGGGAGGTCATGGAGACCCCACTACTAAAGAAGGCCTTGCAGTCCACATGTATGCTGCAAATGTTTCCATGTCCAAAACCGCTTTTGTAAACAACGACGGCGATTTCCTTATCATTCCTCAGATTGGCCGTTTGGATATTCAAACCGAACTTGGAAGGTACCTATCTACCCGCTGGCATTTAGTTGAACAGCTTTTTGAAACTCTTTAGAATGGTGGTAGGCGTTGGCGAAATCTGCGTTATCCAAGCTGGGATGAGGTTTAGTGTTTCTTTGCCGGATGGTCCAGTTCATGGCTGTAAGTGACCCATCCAGTGCCGGTAATGGCGTAATACTCACATGTATGTTTGCTAGATATCCACGAGGTATTCGGTAGCCACTTTGAATTACCCGAACTTGGTCCCATTGGGTCCAATGGAATGGCCCACCAGAGAGACTTTGAAATCCCGTCTGCGAGTTTTGACATCGATAGCTCAGAGTGGCGCAGTGAGTGCAATAATCAAAGATCCCCAATTTTGACGGGAACATTCTAATCAGTCTAAATAGTCGTTCATAAGCTGACTGGAAAGCTTTCCTCGTACATCCAGAACCATACGCCATTTGACGTCGTTGCATGGCACGGAAAGTAAGACTTCCTCAATCTGAAGAAAACGAGCAGCGCGAAGCTAACATCAATATCTCAGCTACGCACCGTACAAATACGATCTCTCTAAATTCGTCTCTATTGCCTGCGGTATGAAGGAACAGCTCGATCCCACCGTCTACACCGTCTTAACAGCACGGTCAAAAATCCCCGGCGTATCCCTTTCCGAGTTTGCAGTCTTCACACCGAAATGGTTAAATACGCAAGATACATTTAGACCCCCAGTAAATAACCACCAATCTTTTCTTCTCTTTCTCCTTCTCCTCCTCCGTCTTCTCCACCTTCCAGAACTCATCAGCATGTGCATGTGAATATATGCGCTAGCTCGCTAACGAATGATCCATCCTCCTAGTATTACCATCGCAACATGGCCACAGAAATCGGAGGCATGATATACGGGAAATACGCCGGGAGCGTAAAGGAGATGGGACCGGGCGGCCTAGCGTGCGAGAATAGTTACATGGCGCACGGCGAGTCATACGAAGCTTTCAAACACGCTACAAGCACAACTCTCGAGCCAGTGCTGTCAGGCGAGGGGTCCTTGGGTAAGCTCCCCTACCCCTCCTCCTCCGCCTCCTCCCCTCTCTCCAGACGAGAACGAAAATGAGTAAAACAGTCAGCACTAACGTAATGCCCAGGATTCATGTTGCACCTGAGCTCCCATTTCTCGATTACGAAATTCGCTACAGATAAACATCCGGATATTAAAGGTATGTTGGGTGCATATGTGAAGGCTTGTCGTATACTGAACTGACGGATGATTATGTAGGCCAAAAACCGCTGTCTTGGGATAATGTTCAAGGACATTTTTTGGATCATTTGGAGGAGATTAATGAGTTGTTGATAACGTCGGGGAGGCCTAAGTTGGGGGGAGGTGCTCCCGTGATATGATTACCTGCTACATTCCTCCGTATCATGAATAATGTAACCGACCGTGCTTAGATACTAAGAAAGATCGCAAGGGAAAGCAACTCCAGACATAGAGTGTTTTCTGTCCGCAAGATGCTTAGTGCCACCTCTCAGCTACCAAGCATACCTAGGTACTCGGAGACTTTCCTAGATGGCCGTAATCCAACCTATAAACTTTATCTTTTAGCTGTTTTTCTGCATTGTTTTGCGCGCTTCTTTCTTTCCAACCCACCGTCCCTCTTGAGTAGCTAGCATTCAAGCCCTGAAATAGGTACGATGGCTCTTAGATAGCGCGCTCTTACTTATACAGAGGCTCCCTGGAAAATCTACTAGTGCCTTCGTCAGCTGTAGCTTAGAAGCTGTCTGCCATATATAAAAGTCCCTCTTATTTCGCGTGTCTTTCTATTGGATATAACTATTTTAGATATCGAATATGATTTTCTAGAATCTAGATAAACTTATATCACTTTCAAAATCTTACGTATACTATTATGAAAACTTATTGATTGATGATATAGATAGTTATTCACTAAATGTACCAGGTTTTAGTTTAATAAGTACAAGTGCCAGCTAGTTGTAAGAAGAGCGTTTTCGGATATTGGTCAAACATTTTCTATTAGCTACCAATCATATAACCATTTATCATTCGCACCAACCCCTCCAAACAATATCTGCTACTGAACTTCCTTCTATTATAGGCGGCCATTCCTGTATCGACTTATTTCAAGTTTGCGTAACGGATAATAGATAAACGGTGTAAGAACAAGTGCAAATTCGAAACCAAGATCTCCTGTCGTCTTTGCAATTGGCCCGATATACCACGTCTGATCCATGGATGGGATAACGATAGCAAAAGGAATAAGAAGCGCTATAATTGCTGGAATGCCAGAAGGCAGAAGCTTTTTGTCGTTCCAGATGCTCGCATCGTAGGTCTCGGGATTCCTGCGGCGGAAAACGAGCCACTCCGTCAGTTGAATGGAGACGAACCCAGCAGACCAGTACGATATGACACCGAGGAAAGCCAGAAGAGAGGTCTCGAACTGCTTGGCAGCTCCAATTGCAACACCGATGAGAATTCCCGTAGAAGTGAAAACGTGAACAATTCGGGGGACGCGGTGGAGGCCGGGAATGAGAATCTGGAAGTTCAGCGAGACGGAGTAGATGGATGGTCCGGTGTTGGCGATGACAGAAAGCGCGAGGATGAGCGTGACGAACTTTCCAAAACCGCCTATAGGGTGTAGCATTGCGGCCATGACACCTCCGATGGAATTCAGCTGGTATGCGGCGTTCCATTCATCGATAACGGGTACCGTGGCTCCAATCGCAGCGCCCAGGGTCATTAAGACTACACTCGGGATAGAGACTCCCAACCAAGCATAAAGAAACAAACGAGTTCGTGGAGCATTCGGAGGCATGTAGACTGCGTAGTCTCCCAGTGTAGCTCCGAATGGGAGATTGTACCCAGCGATCAGTGAAGCAAAGGTTATCACCGTCGCAGCATCCGTTGGCACAGTTGACGCTTGTTGCTTGAGATGTTTTCCGCCCGCCCCCACGCATATTATGATGGCGATGAGTGTAGGGATCCAAGCATAGCGTAGGATCGTGTGCATGATTTTGTAGCCAGTGATTGTCATGAGCATGGTTATGAGGCCGATGATAACTATTCCAGCCTAGTGAGCTGTAAGTATGTGGGAAGTAAAGGGGAAGGAAAGAATCTACATTTACTGATAGGCCATTGTTGCTGATCGCTACTAAGCACTGGCCCCCAACCACAGTTGAAATCATTGTAAAACCCATGATGCTTGCCATGTTCAAGATGATTGGGACTATGTTGAGGTAGTATCTTATGATATTAGCAAAGAAAGAATAAAGAATAAGGCTCGCTTACCCGAACGAGTAACGAGCTTGAATCATTTGTCGCATGCCAGTTCTCGGCGACATGGTCACCATATAGCAAGGTGGAATGGCTGTTAGGAATTGGAAGAAGAAAATGACCAAAAACGAATCCCTCAAACTCATGCCGTAATCTAGAGTGCCGGTAATTCCAGTGGTGAGACTATAGTTACAATTAGCATCGTTCGAGACAAGAGCGAGAGGAAAGGTAGAAGCTAAAATTGCTCACGGAAGAAGGCACAACATCGAAGAACCCAGCCAAGTTGCAAGATTTACATATCTGGTGTCTGTTCTCTCTTCCTCGGGCACTGGCTGGACTCCTCTCAATTCAACTCCATAGGTGGCCAGCTTTTGCCAGAGTGACAGTTGTCCGAATAGTTCACTAGACTCTCCGTCTCCAAGAGGGACTTCATGAACTGACTGTTCCGAGACACCTTTTTCCGTGTCATCTTTGGTGGACTCTGGCGATTTTTCGCCCGCAGAGTAATGGTCGTTCGACATTATTTTTGGATCGGTCAAAGAAGGGTAGGAGCTTGACTCGGAATCTCAGGGGACTGAATTATTGGGAGATTTGCCCCTATAATGTAAACAAACGAGAAGGGGCTGTCCAATGATCCATATCAGCACATATTGTTCCTGTTCCAATTCCAATAGAGATAGATATCCCTACAAGGGGGCTGCACGACATCTGAGATAAGTTATCTGGCAGTTATCTATCATTCCCGGATTCTTTACGACTGCTCACAAGGATAAGAGGAGTGTCAATGCACGACAGTGAAAGCAAGCAACTAGCCGTGATAGGGGATGTACCAAAAGTGGGCACTGCCGCCGCGATTAGCGACCGAACCCGAGATACCCTCACTCATATCAACTTGGCATTGGCACCAGAAAGGAGACCGACACTGAGTTCATCGCTCCCGCTCCCTAATTTCAAGATGGGGTTTCCAATCATATCCCCTTACGCCACTTTACTTTCTGCTGCTGGTCTTGTGATTGTGCTCGCCATCTTCAAATTTCGTAACCGAAGGACTCTCCCGTATCCACCTGGGCCACCAGGAGAGTTTCTGATTGGCCATCTTCGAGTTATACCATTTGAAGACTCTCCCACAGCTTACCTGAACTGGGGCCGAGAATACAGTAGGTGAAGCATTTATATCCCACGTATCATATGCTGAAAGCTTTCCCAGAAAGCGATGTTCTCTACTTCAACACACTGAGACAGCCCATCATTGTCTTGAATAGTGTGAAAGCATGCGTCGACCTGCTGGACAAGAGAGGAGCAAACTACGCCGACCGGCCACGTTTTGTGTTGCTTGAGTTGTACGTCCTCTTACTGCCTCTTCCCCGCTCTCGAGGTACACAAATGCAGCTTCTGGCAGAAATCGAGAGAATTCATAATTTCAAAATTGACAATCGTACAGATTAGGATGGGGCATGACCTTGACCTGGTTACGCTGGAGCCCTAAAATGCAACAGCATCGGAAGATGCTCCAAAGCCCGTTTATGAAAAGCAAAGTTTCTCAGTACCAGAGCTTGCAGATGAAAGAGACTCACCGCTTAGTCAAGGGTATCATGAAAAGCCCGCCGGACTGGGAACTTGAACTGAGACGGTTCTCAATTGCCGTAGTTGCAAACGTCGGTTACGGCGTAGATATTAATACAGTTGACCATCAATGGGTGGATCTATCTGATGCTGCAGGCTATGCAACCTCACACGCTGGGGCTCCGGGTGGGACAATCGTCGATAGATTTCCTCCGGGTGAGTTTACTGACATTTTCTCTTCGAGTCCTGACTGACTTCAGAATAGTGAGATATCTCCCGGACTGGTTGCCGGGTCTTCGCGCCTTAAAGTACGCTCACGATAACAAATCCGCCATTGTAAATATGCATGAAATTCCATATCAGGGCGCTTTGAGAGAAATGGCAAGACCTATGTACATTGGGGCTGGAAATCTATGGCTAACGTAATTTCAGGAAGAGGGAGCCACCAACTCATCCTTTATCCACAACTTATTGGAAAAGTATATTAGCAATGAGAAGCAAGGATTACCTAACGAGTTCACCCTAGCTGATATCAAAGGTATTTGCTCAAGCTATAAAGGAACTTTAGAGCCCCCTCCTTTATGTTTTTGCTACTAATGTCCTGATCTTACAGGTTCCGCTGCCGCCATTATTATTGCTGGCTCTGACACTGTAAGAAGCGTCCACAAAGACCCAAGCTTAATGACTAACGGTACTTCAGACCATGACCACACTTGTGGTGTTTATTTTGATGATGATGTGCAATCAAAAGGTACAAAAGAAAGCACAGGCCGAAATCGATGCTGCAATTGGATTAGATCGCCTACCAGAATTTGAGGATCTTGAGGGCCTTACATATCTCAACTACATCAGACTCGAAGTTCTTCGGTAAGTGAAACCTTCAAACTGCCTAGCAAACGACGTCTAATCTACCCTAGTATTGCACCATTGTCACCACTTGGAATACCTCATCGGAATTTGAAAGACGACGAGTACAAGGGAATGTTGATTCCGAAGGGTTCCATCATTTATCAGAATGTGTTCGCTATGCATCGTGATCCAGATGTCTATTCAAATCCATACGACTTCGACCCAGATAGGTATATCCCAAAATCCGAAGGAGGACGCGGAGAGCCGTTTCCGGTTGGAAACTTTGGCTTTGGTCGTCGGTACGTACTCCTTGAATATATACTGCTTCACTAAAGTGTTTGAACGCAATCGTTGACGAGACCTGAATATTAGGGTGTGTCCGGGACAGTACCTGGCGAACAACACAGTCTCCATCGTCATGGCTACAATGCTATCCACGCTCAACATCGACTGGCCAGTTGGACCTTCTGGAATGCCAACTCCGTTTGAGCCTGGGTGGTCAAAGATAGGTCAATAGTGAGTCGAAGATTCATTTTAACAGGCTTAGTGCTGATCAATTTAGCCACCCATTGGAATTCCAGTGTACAATGGAACCAAGATCGGAGAAGGCGAAAGACTTGGTCTATAAATCTATCTGAGATGGAATTTGAATGTCAGACTACGTTGACAGTTGAATTTGTACTAGGCGTTTGAGATGTAGCAATGTAGCATACAGTAGATGGCGATAAAAATATGAAATGCTTAAAGAGCTTGAAGGAGTCTTACCGAATTGTTCCTATCTACTGATGAGATTGTTCATTGACCTGATACAAGTGAATTTACTTTCCCATAATATATAAAGTTCTCTAGGTTTATGGTGGACCCCCGCCTCCCTATTCTTGGGTGAAATATTCCCCCGCTGACCCCAGGGGTAGTACCCGAGCGCCCAATGCCCAAGTCTGTATCAACCAAACCTTGTTGTAAATAGCTAAAACGAGAAGATAAATATCTCCAATATTCGCATTGTATTTTCATCACTGCATCCTCTAAAGCTTAACAAAAACTTCCAGGGGTAACAAAACAAGGATGAGCTTGCCGCAAGGTTGCGGCCGCATCCCCCATTATTGGCGAACCGGTTTTGATAAGAACTGCTGCCAGCCTCCCAGCAATCTGATGTGAAGTTATCTTTCCGGCAGGTAAGATATAAAAATAGCCGCCAACCCCGCCGGCAAGATTAGCACACAGCCATCTGGAACAGTCTCCTCTGCCGGAAACAGCCATCCCAAATTTAATCCTTTGGTGTAACTCACGTACCAGAAAAGCCGGTATGGAGATTGACAATGACAATAGGGATTGGAGTCGAGATTGGCAGTCAAACAATGCTCCGGCTGCCGAACCGTCTGCGACTCCTTCGCAACCCCGGCGCAAGAGAGCCCCAGTTGCTTGTAGGAGGTAGGACTTGCTAGCGTTCGGGATAGGACAAACACATGCTGAGTCATCACGTGGTATAGATGTCGTCGCCTTCGAAGCAAATGTGTTCATGAGAATGCAGAACCACCGTGTCAACTTTGCAGGGCAGCGGGGCTAGCCACAGCGACGGCTTGGTAAGAATTTACATGGACCAATGGGGACGATCGCTCATAATCTTTCGCAGCGTCTTTGTGGGTCGCAATAAGGGTGATCATGAGCGTCAGCGAGAAGGGAATGATCGTGAAGTGAGTCTCTTTCTATACTGAAAACTACATGATCTCTGAATACTGAGAAATACTGAGGAATAATGAGCACTGACTTTTAATCAGTATCGACAACGCCGGCAAGACGTATCTGACAACAGCACAAGTAATCTTTCAAGCTGCATTGTAGTATCCACTGGGGTGGGACAGGTCCTCACACCTCCAGCAGTGGAGTCAGGGATGAGGTAGATATACTTTACGCCAATTGCTATCGCATACTGACGTCGAAAGATCCCCTGGAATCAGATCTCCGCTTGCCGAATCTGTACCAGAAACGGATCACGATCCTTGGAGTGTCCTACCACCTTTTGAAGAAGTCGTCGAAGGCTGTCGAACATTCTTTTTGACTTGCTTTCAACTTGGTTAGTTAGTCGTTTTAACCCTTTGAACGCGGCGTTGATTGTTCTAGGCTTTCTCCCCAAAGCCATATTCTTAGAACGCCTTGCAGTAGATCGAAAGTCCATTGGCGTGTTCTTCCTGCTGAGCATTCTCAGTGTGTCTGCAAGGTTCACGAAATGCCTCATCGAGCGGTATGAAGACGCGAATAAAGCAACGGACTACTTTATTATGAAGGCTAGCGATCTCCTGCCTTCGGAGATTTACAACCCTAGCTTGGAAAGAACTCAGGCATTTTTCTTGCTGGGTATCTCTGAGTGGACTCAAGGGAATCGGACCCGCAGTGCTGTAAGATATATTCCATGGCGTGGCTTATCATTTTCTGACTGGTTAGATCCACATGGGAATTGCTGTCCGAAGTATGCGACTTTAAACAATTCTCGAAATGTATTGCTAATACTTCCGGGACAGTGGCCGGAATCCAACATCTTCACCGAGAAGAAAGCTATATTCTTCCCAAGAATGCAACAACTACAGAGATCATTAATTCTGAAGTTGCTAGGCGTACGTTCTGGGTTTTACAGAGCAAGTATTTACTACAATACCCCGTAAGTACCCACTAACAATTGAACAGGTCAGGATCATTTGTATTCAGAGCACAACGCGGCAGTCTCTTTTCCTTTGACTGATATCACTGCATTACTTCCATCAGATGAAACTGACTTTGCGTACGGAGCCATACCACAGCAACGAGCCGCACTTCAAGGGACCCAAGCCGCTTTGAAGAACCCAGAACTGTGTTCTCTGCAATCGCGCTCGCCATTTGCCACTCTGATCGAGGCTCACAGCCACTGGGGCGAAATAGCACGACGAGCTGGTAGAGCCAGCCGAAGCGAGAGAGAAAGAGCAGACGAGAAAGTCAAACCGTGGGAGAGGGCTAGCGAGTATTCCCAGGTGACGAAGACGCTGAAAGACTGGGAAGAACATGTCCCAACACGCCATCGTTGGTCTTTAATCAACCTGCGAGGTCACAAGGCCGAGTTCTTGGACTTGGCGTATCTGTCACAGACAATGGTGGTTAGAACCAACAATATCGTAATTCGCCGGATCTATCTCGAGGATATTCTCGAATCGAGACTTGGGACTTCATCTTCAGAGTACGCCGTCCCGGAGTTCTGGACCCAGATGTCGCACGAGCTGTTCACCAATGTTTATAATTTACATGAGCAATTTGATACCTGGTTCACACTTCGTTCAGCAGATGAGGGCATCCCGTCGATCGTCGTATTTGGTGTGTATATATGTGGCTCATTGGCATCGTATCTCTGGAAATGGCCTCAATTGTGTCCCCAGCTCGCAGAGGGCGCTGAAGGGATCCTCAATCGATCCCTCGAAGTTCTAGCAGCGTTGATGGATCGCTTACCCCATGTTTCGAAGTGGTTGCATGCCTTGCAGAAAATTGCAGTACCTCTCCAGGCGAGAGGTGCAATGGATGGTCATTTATTGCAGCCCGAAAAGAGCTTCGCTGCATTGTCGACTCTTACTCAATCTGTTGAAATACGTCAAACTGTGCCTAGGGCGGACCAACTATCAACGCAAACAAGCCATGAGTCTATCAAAACACATGTGCCAGATGAAAGAAGCTCTAGTCAGCTGAACATACAGCTTGATACACATCGCCATTCATACACCAACCACTTGCACTTCACTCCTGGCCCAATCGGAGATGATATGGCGCGGAACGAATCTTATCCTCGATCTGGAGAAGGTATAGGAGGGATGAGCAGTTTAGATTTCAATTCTGGATATAGCTTTGATGAAGAGCTGATGCGCTTGCTGCAAGAAGGGATGTGAATGAATTGCGAAATGATTCTATGTTGAATGCTGGAGTTGGGGTGTGGAAGAATGAAGATAGAACTTTATATATTGCTTAGGACTAAGATAACTCCCGAGTAACTACAAGAAAGCCTACATATAAGGGCCCCTGAATAACTGTCTCACATTATATTGTTCACTTCCACAATCATTCCATACCGTAGTACCTCCAGGTAACTGCTCGCCCGTTCAAACCATGGGCAACGACAGTCTGCGTATCACCAGGAACTAAGTCCAAGCAATTATCTTCAAACTCGACGCCATCCACATCTTCAACATACAGAAGGAAGCCCTTGACTGGGATATTGGCCTTGGCTGTAATAACATCTCCATCAACGCAAATATCCAATTTAGGCTTGGGCATATTCAAGTACCGGTATGGCTGGGGCCAATTCGTACATCTTGCAACCACGGCTCCCTCGCTGCCGTTATCAGATAGAGTTCTCAGACATGTCGAGATAATCAGCGGCTCCTCGGTAGACGTCCTTGGCTTCGGAAGCTCCAGATCGAATAGCTCGGTCGAAATGTTAGCCGCCAGCTCTCGCGTTTCGACGCGTGTCATTAACTCTCTTCCTGTCGACAATTCGAAAACCTTCACTGTCAAGGAATAAGTGACAGGTTTCAGTGTAACGTTAGTCCCCCACCCAAGGAAGCGAGTCTCCGTGTCAATAAACGCCCTTGTAAATTCAAACTGCGGTGTCTTTATTTCTTTCCGTTCGATCCCTAGAGATATTGGTGCGATATCGCGCTTGACTGTAAAGTATGCCATTTTGGGACGATTGAAATAGTCAACAAGGGCTTTCGAGGTAACCTGCCAAGTAGGATTGAACTTGTCCTAGTTAGCATACAATCGAACTTGTTTTGGAGGGAAGCCGCGGACCTGCCATATCAGAGCTCCACCACAATATTCTCTACCAGGTCCTTTCCATTCGCGTCTCCAGGCACGCATTGCCAATGTCATTGCCTCGGCTTGATTCAGCTGAGTTATGTAAATGTACTCCTCCAAACCGAAACCGTACTTGAAATTTTCAATGAGGTAAGTGGCCAATTTCCTCTCATGTTGCAATTCTTTGTTGTGGTGATCCACGGTACGGGAGTGTGGATGGCGCTCCGACAGAGGCGAGTCGACGAGGTAGGATTCTATTGTTTTGACATGTGGAAGGGAAGTCATTCCAAACTCCGAAATAAAACGAGATCCGAGTATGGGGTATTCTTGCCAAGGACGGGTTTGATGCCACACTAATCTTAGTTAGTATAGAAACCGCAGCACTTCGGAGAGGGATTCTCGCCTTCCCACATATGCGTATCTCCTACTGTTGGGTCATTGAAATACTTCCCTCCCCAAGGCGAACCAGGATGGTATGAGGTGTCTGGGATGAGCTTCGTGCACAATTCTGGGAGCAATATCTCGTAAATATACCGTGCAGGAAAGTTTGATTTTAGCCAGTTCTCCGGATTTGTATCATTGATGTCGTACTCCGCATGGAAGAGGGTGGCAAACAAGTAGTCCTCGTTGTTTCCAGACCAGGCGACAATTGAGGGATGATGGCGCAGCCGTTTCAGATTATCCTCGACTTCTGCGACGATGGTGCTCTGAAAGGCAGCATCGGCGGGATACGTGCCGCATGCGAACATGAAGTCGTTCCAGACCAAGATTCCGAGCTCGTCGCAGATATCGTAGAAAATCTCCTCCTCATATACACCACCTCCCCAAACACTGCTCGTGGATTAGTCCTAGGCCGTGAGTCGTCGGTAATGAGTCTTGACTGACCGAATCATATTTTGGTTTGCTCCAACGAACATCTTGAGCAGTTTCCGATACCGCTCAGCCGTCACCCGGGGCACAAAATGGTCTGCTGGACACCAATTCGAGCCGCTACTGAAAATTGGAACGTTGTTGACTTCAACAAAAAAACTCGTTCCAGGAGCATCTTTGAGTGGGCGTTGGATGATAGACGCCGACCTCAACCCGATCTTTCGTTCTCGTTCATGTAAGGATTTGCTCTTTAAAGCATTAGCATTTTCCAAACATCATGACTACGAAATACTAACCTCTCTAATTAATTTGGCTCTCACAGTATACAATGGCTGCTTCCCAAGCCCAATAGGCCACCAAAATTCAGCATCCTGTACTTTCAATTGCATAAAGCAAATGCCACTATTAGATACCTTGGCCACTTCGCTTGCGATGACGTTCTGGTCCGAGTCGATAAGAGTGAAAGCAACAGAATCGTTATCATTCCCATATTCTACTTCTGCACTAACATGCACAGCTGCGGTTTGGTCCTCAACGGAAATGTTGACTTTGGTTGACAAATCTGATATACGAGATATGTATCGCTCGAGGGAAATCGGACGCCACGGCCCACAGGTCATGAGTTCAGGACCTGCTTTCAATCAGCTTAAGTCCAACCTCGAACCAAACAAACTACTTACCCCAGTTCCAGGAGTAATGATACGTCGCTTTTCTAACTAGCAGACGGCTTTTGTCGGTCCCTGATGTGGTCATTCCAACGGGCTTGAAATCACGTTCCTTCATCAATTGCTTGCCTCTAATGACCGCACTATCGAATAGAATTTCCAGCACATTAGAATCTTCTTTCACCGTAGATGTGATATCAACCCTATACGTGCGATGCATATTATCCGATTCTAGTATGCTAGTACCATTCAGTGAAACGGCTGCAAATGTGTCGAGTCCATCGAATTGCAGGACTGTTTTCTCTCCTTCCAACGCTGCTCCTACTGTGAAGGATGTTCGATAAAGCCATTTCTGCTCCCCAACCCATTGGACTTTGTGTTCGTTGAGTCCGATGAAAGGGTCTGGGATCTTGTCGTGCGCCATGAGATCAAGATGAATATTGGTTGGAAATTGAGCAACTGGCAGGAACTCATCTTCGGGCTCTGGTACCCCAACGGCCCCAATTTGTTTGAACTCCCAGCCGGCATCGAGGATTTTGCGAGTGAGTGCAAACATCTTGAAAGACAAAGGGTTAAAGGGGTTATTGAGCAAGTGTTCTGAGTTCAAAAACCATTAGACATCCTCATTGACTTATATATGAGATTGAGGTTAACCGAGAGAAGAAGTATCCTCGAAAGATCGGTGTTCCGATTCCGTGGTCAATACGTAATCACCCCGGCTTATGCCAAGGATCCTTCCCAGGGAGCTGACTTAGGATCTCGCAGTATTTGCATTGTGAAAAGTATGCGGGGACCTACTTCTTACTGTATAGTTCAGGCTTAGCTTCTAGACGCTGGGTACGCGCCTATTGGCCACCCTGAATCTGGACAGGAGAGTATGTGGGTCTGAGACAGCAAGGTGGAGTAAAAAACGGGATAGCCATAACCGAAAGAGGAAAACGGGAGGACGAAAACGGGATGCGCCTCGAAGTTGCAAGCCAAAACGGGATGTTTCAATACCTCGGCACATCATCGAATGTATTCGACCAACGTCCAAATAAGGACACCTGAAAAGTGTGGGATAATGAGGAGTATACGCGGGGTTGTCTGGGGAACTATGGGGAACTGACGGTAGTTGGCCTTCCATTTGACTCCCTCAGTCGGCACATACTGAGATGCCCACAAAATCGTGTATAAGAAAGCTCTTTCCCCCCAGTCATCTTACGGAAAATGAGAAAACCAAGTCACTGTATCGTGATAAGAGATCATTGAGATCAATTGCACTGTCGACTCCGACTACTAAAGTTCCCACTTCAGGCCCCAAAGCTCCTCAGCGAAGATGACATTATCGATTGTCAACGCGCGGACAAGCGTAATTTGCACGATATTCTCATCAATCGGTGCCTTTCTTCTTGGGTTTGACACTGGCACGTTCCCGCTCAAGATCTTCTTTCCGACAATCAACTAATTTCTCTGTAGGAATTTTCAGCACAACTATTGTCCATCTTAGCTTTAATATTTACATGTTTGGCAATTATAAGGGTAATGCAGTATTGACAGGTGCAATTGCTTCAACATATACTGCGGGAACTGCCATTGGCGGGTTGTGCTCGGGTTGGACCGCGGATCGATTTGGAAGAAAGCGTTGCATAATTGTAGCAGCAGGAATCGGTACGGGATATATCCTTGTTGGATTGGACAAACACCAAATTCTAATAACAATCTTAGTCGCGATCGGGGCCGCTATCCAAACGGCAGCCATCAACGTCGGAATGCTCATTGCTGGTCGCATCATTGCTGGTTTAGCAATCGGCATCCTCCTGGTAAGCTGAACTTACGAACTTCCTATTTTCTCTATCGAATGTTTCACATCTCTTTAGGTCTTCAATTCCATTGTCAATCGCTGACTTCAAAATTTGCAGTCGACTGTTCCAGTATATAATGCCGAGCTTGCGCTGCCCCAGCATCGAGGAGCCATTGTTGGCTTCTTCGCAGTAATGGCCTCACTAGGTGTTCTTTGCTCAAATTGGGTTGGCTATGCCTGTTTCTTTGCCAAAGGGAATGCACAATGGAGGATTCCTCTCGCGATGCAAATTCCATTTGCAGTTCTTCTTTGCGTAGGGGGCTTTATCCTCCCTGAATCTCCACGATGGTGTAAGTTTGGCTAGTGCTCCCGGCCTGAAGCTTCGATTTTTGGTATGGAATGTTTGAATCTGACTGGAAATTTTTAGTAATCAAGCAAGATAGAAGTCAAGAGGCACGCGGAAGTAAGTTGCCAATCGACTACTTCGTATCCATTGACTGACCTGTACCTAGTCCTGGCCCGGATACATGGTAGTCTTGGTGAAGAGTATATCAGCCAAGAATTCACCCAAATGTATGAACAAATCGCAATCGAAGGCCAAGGAGGATTCATGGAATGTTTTCGAACCCCAACTGCGCGCAAACGTATTGCACTCGGGGTCTTCATTATGGTGTTCAATAATCTCAGTGGAACTCCAGTGATCGCGGCATATCAGTCTCTGCTTTTCCGAGAGATTGGCTTCACGGGTCTCCGGACGCTGTTCCTTTCGGGATTTTATGGTCTTGCCGGAACTGTTGGCGTGATCATAAATGTTGCGTTGGTAGCTGATCGAATGGGCCGAAGGAGCTCGATGTGTGAGTGATTCCGATAAAGTATGATGTTCTGGGCTAATTTTTGCAGGGGTTGGAGCGTTATTGCTGGTCGTTGACTTGGTAGTATTGATGCCACTGTCGAAAATATACACGGCATCAACGAACAAAGCTGGCCAGGCCGCTGCAGTTTCTTTCATTTTTGTCCATACCTTCGTCTACTCCGTGTTTATGTTTGGGACCGTTTGGGTTTATGTCTCCGAAATCTTTCCAACTAAAATTCGTGCTCAAGGTGCAGCAATATGCACTTTTTGGGGTCAGGTCATAGGAGTAATTCTTCAGCAAGTTGGCCTCACCATATATGAGGACATCGGATACCTCTTTTATCTTGTCTTTATAGTTGCCACGGTGATAGCGGGAGGTCTTTATTACTTCTTCTTGCCAGAGACAAAAGGTAGTACGTTGGAAGAAATATCGGCGTTCTTTGGAGATGAGGTTGCACCGACAGTTGACGATTCAAAAGTTGGAATTGATGGTATGTCAAGTAAGGTTAGAATCGAGATGAACGCGCGTGGAGTTGGTAGCGGAGTAACAGAGCATGTGGAGACAGGCGGCGTCTGAGAGTCGTGGGTATTTGAGGGTGTCGATTAAGCCCCAAAGAATGAAATGAAGACACTATTGTTTGATAGGCGATCGATAATTTGATTCCCTTCTCTGCCTAGAATAATATTAGACAAGTGGAGGCTGCTTTGGTAAAATACATACCAGCATCTGTGGAATCATTCTTCAGCCGGTCTCGTGTAAGTTGAACAAGGCTGCGGATATCTGACTTCATTGACTTGAGCTCCTGATCGTGATCTTGATGGGACTTGGGCTCAATCGTAGTGTGTACGTCTGTATCAAGGTCCGTGGGCGGTTCAAGGATAGGTGCTCCTTGTAGATCTAACAGGAACGCATTTTCATCCCATAGAGGGTTGCTTTTCCTTAACAAATCCTCTCGATGACCTTGATGTGGTGGAGAAGCACCTCGTTGCTTCTCAACTGATTCCATGGCTCGATCTTCGTGTCGTCGTAGATGGACTTGAAGCAAGTCGCTGCGATTGAGTTAATACATGTCGAAATCCGCTCAATGACACGTACTTTCTCGTAAACTGTCTCTTGCAAAAATAGCAGGCAAAGGCTCTTTCTTTGTCTGTGGGTGTTAGTGGAAGTACCGATTTGGTCTTGGAAAACGTACGGGTCAATTTATGACGATTCAGATGTTCTAATCGGAGGTATGATCTCTGACAACCGGGATGTTCGCACGAAAAGCGGTGAGCTTTAGACGCCATGACGACGATGTATTTAACTTAGAGGATATGCAGGATACAAGATTTCAAGGATCCTTAAAAGCGATATGGTAGAACAACATTCGAAAGAAGACGTTGAAGAAAAGAGTTTTTCAAAACGCCTTGCCGAGGTTGGGAAGATCTTACATAAGCTTAGTGCACTACACAACTCTTCACTTAGGGTCTGACTTTATTTACACATCACCATATATGACTATTACCTCTTTTCCTAGCGTCAAGGTCTTCTTCGATATATTTGTGACCTGCGCATTCCAATAGTAGTAGCACGTAATAAAAGTCACGTGAGACTAGCGGTTGTAACAATGGGTATATATAATGAAGCTAATCTATAAGAGGTGTCCGGTATCTGCTAATTAATCTTAGTATAGTATTACGCTTGCTTCCCTCAAATGACTAGGTGTTGAGTGTTAGAATAGGTTATTCAGAGCTTATGCTAATCAGAGAGCCTTACTTCTTGTCATAACTCCTGACTCTGCAATTCGTATGCATGCTCTCCTGGAAATCCCTCTCGTGTGTATCTCGTATTTCGCTTAGGCGGGTGCTCATGATCCCCTTGAAGTTCCTCTCGGTGGTAGTATTTAGTCTGCGGCGTGGGCATCTGCTGAGCACCTGGAGCGGATGACCCATGCACCTCCTGTGGTCCAAATCCGCCATCTCGCTTATATCCGTGATACATAGCAATAGGAGGGTCCTGTCTAGGAGACAGCATGTTGAACGAGCTGCCCGTTCCTCGCCGGCTTCTCTTGGCCCTTCGGATAATGTACCAAACGCCTGTCCCAATCAATACCACTCCACAGATAGCACCAATGGCAATCCCAGCAATGGCTCCAGGGGATATGGGGGAGCTGGGAGCTGATGTCGACTTAGGCGAAGGCGAAACAGTCACCCCGGGTGTTGACGAGTTTACGTGCACTGTGTCTGCTCCAATTGGCTTCCAGGTCAATTTCCAGGTGTCTACCCAGTCGTTTGATGACGGTACGATGAATCTATCGAATGCTTGCAATGACGTGGCTACACCTTCTGGGGCCGATGGCGTGTTAGGGCCTGGTGCTTGGGCCATGAACCACGTCCCTTGGCCGTCGGTTTGCCAGTTTACTCCAACAAAAGCTGCTTGTGCAAACGCCCTTCCTAAATTTGGTTGGCCGTTGTCAGAGAGTGGGGAGCAGGGCAAGTATGCTGTCGGTTGCGTTACCGCCGGAGGTGTCAGGGTGAGGTTGAGTAGAGAGAACGGAACGTTGATGGTCATGTTCTGAGAAATGCTGGCGTTCAATCTGAATGTAAAACCAAGAAAGGAAGGGCTCGTGACGATAGTGGTATAGTTTGGGTTAGTCGTGTTCCAAAGATAGAGGCCTAGAGATGGCTCGAAATGGACTGGAAGTTCCGCTGCAATTGCATCGCACGTGCTTCGTGGGAGAGAAATGTACGGAGGATTGTAGTCGACATGGACTTGAAGTGCGGGTCCGATGGAGGCATTCCCTGATGCCAGAAGGCCGGCCTTAGACGAAAAGTCAAATGGCGAGTTACCTACAGCAACACCAATACTGATATCTAAGAGGTCGATCGGAAGGAAATTGAGGCCATAGTCTTGCGCTGTAACAAGCCCTAGGACTCGTGATTGCTCGTAGCCCCCGAAGTATAAAGAAGGTGGAATCCCCATTGCGACCGATCCGACATGCAAGCCGTAAGAATTCGAAGGCGTTATTCCGGCGTCAAACAAGAAACTTGGAACTAAAGTCCCATTTGCTCTTGGTTCTCCATCGTTCGGCCATGATTGATTAATGTCTGTCGCGCCTAAGGCTAAATTCCCAATCTGAAGGCCGTATTTCGACCCGCCAGGAAATTCGTTAGAACCAGCAGTCCAGACCACCATATCAAAAGATGGGATATGGACATCGGGTGCTCCCTCGATATTGGTTACTGGTGACATCGTATCAAAAACGAAGGTGTAATTTATTCCACGAGTCATAAAATTGGTTCCATTTGTGACTGATGGAGGCCCAGTTTGGGTGAAGGCGGTGGAGGATGCATCTGAATTATAAAGTCCAGCTGTCTGAGCATCACAGGAAGTGCCACCACAAACCTCAGATCCAAGAACGACAGATTGAAAAGAGCCTCCGGGGAGCAAGTCAATGATCTGAGGCGGAGTTCCCAGCTGAGTTCTCACAGCCCACCACGGTCCTTCAACACCGTACGATTTTGGTGCCCAAGTTACAGATCGCGGAATCGGGCCAGCAGGAGCTGCGGCATATGCGATCTTGAAAAGAGAGAAAGCAAAAAGGGATAACAACAAAGATGCCATGACTCAGTCACAAACACTGCTTTGTAAAGTCGTCCAGCTACTCTAAGAGAGTTTACGAGAACAGGAAAAACAACAGAACGAAGGTAGGAAGGAACTTCACCTCCATTCTCCAGAGTCAGAAGTCTGGCGGCGATGAGCTAAGTCGGCCCAGGGAATCTGCTTTGTTAGACTGAATTTCCAAACGCGAAACCAACAAAAGTCGCTGTAATAGGAATAGTCACGACTTGACGCACGGCGGGAGGGGGAGTTACGCCGTCGCTGCTTGAGCGATCACTCTGACATTATAAGTCTTGACGAATGATGGTGCATTTCTCAGCCCATATTGCATTTTCAACCACTCCGGGCTGTGAAACGGAAATCCAACATTTGGATTCACGAACTAAGGCAGGTGGAGAATCGTGACGGTGGAGAATTAGCAGGGGTGGGGTGGAGATCGTCGGCGGCTCAGGACCAAGGGAACATTCTGTTCGCTGCTTTGCCGCCAGCACGGGATGCGAACAAGGGATCAACCACTTCGTCCCGGCCCGGCTCCGCTGTTTGCGTCTAAAGTTAGATGTGATTATACGAGCATTTTCCATCTCTTCTGCGTTCGTGTTCATCCCTCTTTAAACCTATAAGACCAAATCATGGCTGGGTCCTTAAGAATCTAATATGACCGTTCTTCGCGCCTCTCATATATTCAGTCTTGCCTGCAACACGCAAAGTGGAGTGTCGAACTCTCCCCCGGTGGATCTAGCGGTATCTGAAGTTTTAGCATGTTCGGGTCGCGCCCAGTTCGCATCTGGGGCTCTGTGCTCTGCTACTTAGTTATCGCGATTTTTGTGGTGCGTTACTACCGGCCACATTCCACCCGCGACGACACTTCACCATCTCGTGGCATCTTTGGTGGAACTCCTCAGCTGAAGACAACCGAATCAACGCTCGCAGTAGCATACCCTATCGATTACTTGCCCTCCCCGAAAGATGAAGAAGAATGCGAGCGCCTATATAGCCCCCGCTACCTAGACTTCCCCGCCACACATCATATACCATATTGCGAAGATGGCTCGCAATCCTCACTCGAATGCTTTCGCACCCATAGGAATGAGTCTATGTGCCTCGTAAAGCGCTTGCTCATAGACCAGACACGCACCGAGCCCAACCACCATACGGCAATGCAATGCCATTTGCGGAATTTCACAGTGGAGGCTGAAGCGGATGCAGCTGCGGCAGAGGCACTGCATGGCGTCCTGAGTGTCGATAGCATGCCTGTGGGTTTCTTCGACACTGGGGTCCCGGCCCAGCTTAGATCTTGGGATCTGGATGCATCGGACGAGAGTATGGCCGAGAAATGCGGGCTTGGAAACACGGACGGAAAGTGGACTTTGCTGGTGAAAAGAGAAAACCACCATAACGTCTTCCACAAAATGTTGGAATTATGGCAAGCAATGGTCAGCCTAGATGTTTTGCAGATCGCAGTTGATCCTTCGACACAGGAGCCATATCTCCACCCGTCTGACTTGGCAAATATGCAAGTCGTCTTTACAGATGGCGATGAAGGCCTTGTTGATGACATAGATGGCTGGTGGAATATGGTAACTGGAAAGAAGCCTATACTACAAAAGGATATGCAGCCGGCATGCCTTGACAAGGTGATTTTACCACTCGCGGGGTCATTTTCCCCCTTTTGGGCATGGCACTGGGTGGAGAAAGACTGCCACGACACATTTCTCTTGGACGCGTTCTTGACGCGCATTTACCGTTTCCTCGATATCGAACCAAAGAAACACGGAGGTGAAGAGAAGACTATAGTGACGATAGTTGATCGCAAAGGGAGAAGAAAGTTGAGAGATATGGAAGCTCTCATCGCCAGCGCACAAGCAAGATGGCCGAAAGTGATTTTCAAAATGGTAGACTTTGGATCAATTTCCCTCAAGGAGCAAGTACTTGTTGCCCGCAACACATCAGTGTTTGTCGGCTTGACCGGAGCCGCCATGACGCATATATTCTGGCTCCCCGAAGAGTCAAGCGTAGCGGAAATTCAAGCACCTAATAAGAGGTTGCCTGAAGCGCAACCCTATGCGGGTTTCCGGAATCTGGCGAAAATGAGAAACATGCACTACTTTACGGCACACCCAGAAAGGAGAGTGGGGGATCCAGGCAATGGGAGTGAGTGGCAGACTGGCGAGTGGGTTGATATCAAGCCAGAGGTCTTTCAGACGCTGCTTGATGCTGCTATTTATGCTCAGATTCATAAGGGCTCGAGCCCGGGTGAGGTGTTGCCCGTTGGCAATATACCCGAATAAATTTTAATGATTGTTTAATTCAGTCGATTCGATTATGTTTGAAACGTGCGTTGTTTTTAGTGAATATGTCATGAAATTATGCTAGTCGCATAAGGAGGAGCGGGACTGCCTGTCATAGGTGGCAAAAATCCACTCTGTTTAAATGTTCTCGGAGCGTAAAGACTGCCCCTTTGTATATTTTGGTCATCCTATAGCATGTCTGCCTTTCTACTTACTAGTAAACAAATACTTTCTTGGTATTATGTGCAGCTTGAGTTGTAGTTAGCTGGATCAGGTGCAAGGATTAGAGAACGTCCTTAGCATGCCAGTGACTAGGATCACAAGGTTGTGTGATTCTAGAGTATATCATTCAAGGTTTCACTAGTCTCAGTGAGCAAGGTATACTACATACGAGTCTAGGAGCAGCGGACAGAAGATATAGCGGAGTCAATGGCATGGTTGTATGTAGAAGCACTTGGGGACTATCCTTTCAACATTATCCTTCACTGGTGCCTCCTAACTTTGTTACTTTTACAAATGCGTGATTTCCCGCGATGAACATCAATGGCTAGTAACAATCCTTCTGCTAGTGAAACTCGACTCTTGTGCCAATGGTAATCAGGATCTGTATTTTGAAGCCACGTAAATGGCATAGAAATAGATCATACCCCTTACTTTCTGAAAGTGTGTAAGGCAACTCCTATTATTACCTATGCTAAAATTACCCTGAAGTTATTAATTATTTCCGCAAGAGTGGGAGGCTTGGGAACGGTGCATTTGTTAATAATACAATATTTTTGAATTGAAGTTTCTGTAAAGACTGTGGTAGTGATAACACCGTTAAAGACAAACCAAACGAATCATATCTTTCATCCCATAACCAGCTCCCCTAAACCTAGCACAGCCCACATAAACATCTGCCTAGCTATACAAGACCCCGGAAACTCTACCATGGAAGGCGTTCTCTAACACTTTCTCCTCTATGCCACATCAAGATGTGATAGACGTAGTCCAACGCCATGTTGAATGAAGCATAAGGAGAACACGAGCGCTTGACACCTAACATTTACCAGCGTTAAGAACATTTACCAGCGTTAGGATCAATCTTGAAGTGCCAGATGCCATAATCCTGTTCACTCCCAGTGTCACATGCATTAAACTCCTTAATCACATGCGCGACACAACTACTCGCAATCAGTATTCTGAGTAAAAACAAAGTATAGGAATGATCAACCACTTACTCATCTTTTCCCAACGTAGACTGGTCTTTGGAGGTGTTTTTGACGGACAAGTTGACACGAGCTGCAGCACCATTTGGACTGGCAATGCACTTTGGCAGCACTGCGCCTGCAGCGTAAGGATTGAGTGTAACTTGAATACAGGCGGAATCAATCCAATTCGTGTCTAAAAAGCCTGCATCGATGAAGCTCTCACCCCCGCTGTAGCATCCGTTACGGGCGGCCAGCTTCTTGCCTTGGGTGATGTCGAGAGGAGTGGCAGAGGTACTCTGAGCAGCTAGCGCAACGAGAGCCAGGCTCATGAAGATATTCTTGAAAATGGCCATTTTGAAGAGTGAAAAGTAGATCTGGAAGTGGTGTTCTTTGTTTGGAAGTATGATAAAGTGTGAAGGAGCTGGTGAGTTGGTGATAGGAAAAGTAGAAACAGATGGGATCGATGGCTTCTTATATAGATATCTCGTGTCTATGAACACGCACCTACCTTTTTTCCACCGCTTGAAGATCGTCACAAATTCGAATAGCTGATGTCAGAAGTGAGCCTCGGAAATACACCTCCGTAGTAAGAGTGTTGATCTGGTCAGCTTGTAATGCCACCTGAAATAGAATAATGTAGATGAAACAGTTTAACACTCCTCGAAGGTCTTAACTTAGCAAGGAGAGCGAGACACTTCACTGCTCCTTATTAAAATAAGCACTCTACTCTGCCATAACTCGCTGTGTCTTTCCCTCCATCACTTTGTATGCAGTCATCTAATTTTATTGTCGGTTCTTCCTTCTTCGCTCCCTTCGCTCCTCGGTCACAGTCGGGAGAAGCGAACGTCCTAGGTAAGAGAAGGTCCTAGGCTAAAAAGCATAGATTTTAGACACTTTTAGGTAACGAACTCTTTAGAAGTATGTGTAAAAATAGCCGTTCTGTGAAACCTATTAAATTGCAAGCTAGGACCTTCGCTTAGGACGTTCGCTTCCCCCGACATGAGCGAATGCGAGCAAAGAACCTTGGACGGACCGACTATTAGCCTGAGGCCAAGTTATTTAACAATTGAGTGTTGATTATTTCTCTAATAGTAGGTCCTCCTTGGGATAAACATCCGGTCAGCTGCCGACTTACTTGAAGTAGGCAGTATAGTATGAGTATATTTGGAGTAAATATGATTTCGTTAATAATAATCCAAATCTTCGGCATTTACTTGCTCTCTGAGCGAGAAAGACTAAGGGAATACTCAACGCCTTAAGGTTTATATAGAGGCCTAGGGGACATAGTTAATCTATACTAATAAGCCGCAAACGGTACTTTCTAGCGGCACAGTTACACAAACGTAATCCCGGTCAGCCCCTTCTTGCCGCTCGTCCCCTCTTCGGCCCCCCCCTTTTCGCCCCGTCCCGCCCCGTTTCCCGGCCTTTTATTAATTAGATAGGAATATATTTCTGCCCAAACTTATACAAAACTACAAGTAACCTAGTAGTAAGAAAAGGGAACATCATAGGAGACTATAGCGCTCTTGATAGTTAGTTCGAAAACCGAACGATAGTAGTTAACTAGATAAACTTTAACTATAGTTTTAATAATATCTGAAAACTATTGTCGTAGGGTTGCGATGCGCCACCACGTGATAAATAGTCAGGTGCCTAAGCTGTAGGGAATCCTTATAAAACAGGGTTTCTCTACTTACTTAGAATACTATCTATTCTATAATATATTTTATTATAACCTCTTATTATTTTACTTATTAATTATAAGTATTCTATAAGTTAGATCCTAGCTATAGAGTTTGCAGTTATATTGCCTCTTAATAAATTAGTAATTACTATAAGAGGCAAAGCATACTCTAGGGCTTATAGGATGTATTTAAATGCTATTAGTTAAAAAGAGAATTAAGAAGCCTTTATTATAACTATCTAATAAACTAGAAGTTAAAGCTTTTAGGAGTTTTTAATTATAAGACAAATTATAAGGCGTTACTATAGTAACTATATAGAATATAGTACTATTTTTAATTAAAAATGCTATCTATTTAATATTGATATC
>QGMI01000531.1:0-26637 GCA_007821535.1 Lachnellula occidentalis
GCTGTTCTGCATTGTTTGGACCGGCGCGTGCTTGTGGCGAGGACGCGGAGTTGGGTTGATGTGTGAGCTGTTGCTGTGCGCCCGGTCTTGGACTTGGATTTGTTCTTTGCAGTTGCTGCTGTTGGTTTTGGGCGCTTATGACTGTGAGTTGTTTTGAGGGGCCTCCGGGTGCGTGTTGGATGTTAGGATCGTTCAGGTAAGGTGAAGGTCCGGCCATGACATGTGGAGGTAGTGGATGCTGTTGCTGGGCAGGTCCATTTCTCGCTTTAGAGAGTTTGGAAGCGGTAGTGGGGAAAGGCGTAGACATCTTGGTGTGTTTGACACTGCTTGTAAGGTTATGTTTTCGAGATTGGGAAATGAGTTGGGTAGTTGGGTAGTTAAATCCTTGGAAGGTAAATCGCACCGGACAAAGTAAAAGAAAATTAAATAGCAGACCAGAGTAGTACATGGTGCCACGACGCTTCAATAGTGATTCACGAACTGTTGATTCACGAGTACCTCTACAACGAATCTTCAGACTTATTGGAATCATTCAAATGCAACACTCATTTTCCTAGCGTCCCCGGAAGGGTATCTTGTCATGTATCATATATCATTCATTGTCCTTCATCAGACATTAATCTTTGCCGAACATAGAGATATCCTCTCACCAAGAAGCTGTAAGTCCAACCTAGATAACCCAGTATCGAGCGTTGACTCCGGTTCCCCAGCCTCAAACGTAGTCAAAGCCTTCACTTGTGCAGCTCTTAGTGGTCCCAAATAAATTTCTTCAACGACAGACAACATTCCAGAAGGCACGGTATGGGCATAATTCTCCCCTGATATGAAAAACACAAAATTCAGCACAGCCATGTGGAACGAAAATGATTGACCCAGAATGTGAATCAGCTCTTCTGCAGTAGCACTTCCTAATTCCGATGTATCCGGAAACAAATATGGCTGTGCAGCGGATAGAGCAACCGTGGATGCAAATAGATTCTCCGAATTCCGCTCATGTGCTGTCATTATCTCCTCCTTCAACCAAGAAACAGCAGAGGCCTTCAAATTCTCGTAAGGGCAGTGCTCTAAAGTATCAGTGATGAATGTAAGTCGGAGACGGTCGACTGGGTGCGCATGCAGTATCGTTGAAGTCAGCACGTGAGCTGCATACCGCAACGTGGGAGAAGGGGTATTGGCGGACAATAATGACAGTGATTGCAGATGCTGAAGAAAATCGTCATCCTCAAGGGGTCCAGACACGAAATTATTGTTATGTTCCAGCCACAACCCAAGTGCCAAAATAGCGTCAATTACCCCCGAGTTTTCATTGCCAATGTTCGCTGGTCCGTCGGTCCCGATGAACTGTTTGACAAGCTTCGCATGATCGGGGAAAATGGACAGTGTTGGGGGTGGAGATTTGGATTCGAAGAGGATCGAGGCAAAAACGTAACAACTTATAAGAAATAGAGATCCTGGTTTCGATAAAGGAATATCTGCTGGTGAGGTTGGATAGTTAGCCTCCTCGTTCTCCTCATCGTCGTCGCCAGTCTCATCATCCGATTTGTATATGGCGTCGAACAGATCGGTGTAGTCCGACATGCCAAGATCTCTGGCCAGTGCCTGTACATATATTAGAAAGCTCCTATGTTTGCGGAGGCCGTACTTACCACGAGCTGTCCAACCAACGTGTCTCTCTCCTGCAGTGCGGGCTCCTCTCGAAACGATTCCCCTAAGCTTTTCTTCCCTGCCACCACCTTTGTTGGGTCAAATAATTCCTGGAGTCTTGCAGCCCACTCCAAGCTATTGGTATTGGCATAGTCTTGCAGTATGTGGGTGACGAAGGATTGTAGTAGCTTGGTCTGTATAGCACCCTCCTGTGGATCTGCATCTTCATGTGCCTCTGGGTCGGGCGCAGAAGGATCAGACCCCGATGCATTTGTCGCCGTGATGCTCAAATTCAAACTCGATTGTCGACCGGGCAATGGTGGCCGCTTCTTGCCAGAGATTGTATGTACAAAGGCGATGACTGCGAGAGTTGCTTGATTGGAAGGACGGAAGGCTGCAAGAATCGACATGAGGGACGTCGATAGGAAGCGGGAGGGGTACTTTGTCTTTATTCGCGGATGGAGTATGGCGAGGAGATTGACCAAGACGCAGAACTTGTCGACATTCGTGGGTTCGGGTGTGGATTTCTCGGTATTCTCTATTTTGCCCTCTTCCCCGGCAGTGTTGTCCTCTTCCTTAGCAGCCTTGTCATCCTCATCCTGAACACCATGGCCCTCCTCGACCGCATCTAGATCCAGTATATGCAGTGATTCGGTCACTTTCAACACCACCTCCCTTGGATTTCCCAGTCTCGCAATGCTGCTCAGACACTTCTCTGCGCCTGGCAGGGGTAGAAGGAGGTGGATGAGGTCCCACCCAATGTTCTGGGTCAATTCGGCATCTTGGAGGATATCATTCAGCGCGGGAAGGATGTCGGGCGATAGATGCGATTCGAGAATGGTGAGATATGTCAGATAGTCAGTTGCAGGCGGCAGAGACTCGGTGATGGCCTTGATGCCGTCGGGAGGCATATTGGACATGGTGGGTGGGTTGAGGTCGGTTGTTGGAGGGGTTATATTTACTAGGTACAGCTTCAAATGAGGTCAAGCTTGCTTCTCTCCGTGATGCAAGGCTGCTGAGCACGTGATGTGATTCAACCCCACTACAGCCCTGTCCCTGTTCCTCCCTTACATTAACCCCTTGTTGTGCCAGCAAAGTCAAGTGTACAAAGGTAGATATATACCTACCGCTGGATCTTCTCTGACTTGATGAATATATCCGTATTCCAGTAAGCAAATGCAGCTACAGTCAGTCAGCCAGCAAACTCAAATGCGTTCTCGGCATTGTTTACCACATCACTACTTTTACGTATATATTTCATCCGATGTGTACCTCGCATTACTCACCCACTTTGGCAGTGCTGAGCATCTCAAGCTGATCGTACTGTACGGTATGTCAGGAAAGAACAGTTGGCCTGCATTTGAACCTGCTTCCGCATAACGGATTGTGGTGCTACTCCGGCCTCCCTCCCTCCTATCATATACATGCCTCCGAGATCGATAAGTACACGTATAAAGCCACCCAGTCTCACAACCTGGGCAATACCCCCTCCCAACAGATACATCAGTGAGTTAAGTTCCTTATTAAGCAGCCTTAATCCAGAGTTACTGACACCAAGGCCGAAGGACAGCGAGCCACATATTCAAGATCCAGTCGACATTGCCCCAACCTCCATAGAACCGCTCTGCAACGATCAATCCCTCAATTTTCAAGTATGGCTACAACGCACGAACCCACAGCCGAAGACGCCATTGCTCTATTCAAATCGATCGAAGAAATATTCCCCAAACGAACATTGGGGGAAGATATTTGGTATCTACCTGTTGTGAGTCGAAAGGGATTTGGTCTGCAAAACATATACTGAGAATCCTGCCAGCTCTCTGCACTCGTAGGTGCTGAACCAGATCATGTTGGCACCCTATACACGTATCTCATCAACAAACCCGACTTTTCCACTCCCGGAACACGTCAAGCTCTTGTACGGCGCCTTCGCGAAGCCCTCGTCAAGAACATATCCCTCCAAGGTGTTTGCAAACCAATCGAAGCTCTCTTCAGCATTGCGAAGGTAGAGCAGCCAGAAGATAAGGATTACTCATTCTCGAGGTACGACCCTCAACCACATATTGTACATTGGCACTAAATTCTTCCAGAGAAGGATGGCAGACTGGGCCGGAGAATTTGGCTAGAGGGGAGCAGTGGCTGAATACTATATACGAGGGCAATATTTCCGACGCAACCGACAAGTTCATTGCTCATAAGGACTTTGACTTCATCTCCCGCCAGATTACATACGGCCTCTACCTGTCCGATCACAGCATTCTTGGACCTGTCGAGACCGAGTTGGTAGTGCTGTGCGGAATCATGATTCAAAACCTGCCCCTCGAAACGGCCTGGCATCTGCGAGGAACACGGAGAGTTGGTGTTAGTGTGGATGATGTGGAGCTAGTGCAACAATGCGTAAGCCATCACCGAGTATGCAAACTTGCTCGGCAATCACTGACCATTATTAGGTGGAAATGGTGGCCAAGTTTGCCAATGTGAGCCTACACAAGGTGCCCAGGGTTGCTGACGTTGAGAGCCAGGTATAAATTCACACAGAGCATGACAATACTAGCAAATAACTAGATCATAGATTATGAAGACATGGATTCCTCATCTTTGCTCACTCGCACCGTCTGAAAAAGTCCAATTCTGTCGAGATAAACAATCTGACATTAGACAGTCGCATGAAAACTAATTACATTACCAGAAGAGGAACGGGACGAATTGCAAAACTCCATGCAATGAACGCCAACACCCAGCAGAGTCAATCTATGTCCATGTGCTTTGCTTAAATGCGCTCTTCGATGCAGCAGTAAGCCCGACGCCCACCAGTGTAGCTCCCCCCACAATCTCAAAGACTGCCAGGTCTGCGCTCATCTCCTTCGACACCCAATTGCGCAATTCCACAGCAACTAGAGAGTCGACACCATAAGATTCGACCCTATGGCTGAGCTCTATGTTTTCTTCTGCAATGCCTAAGACCTTGGAAAGCTTCTTCCTCAAGGCTTCGGACACCAGCATTCCCGCCTCTGCAAGGCTGCCTACACTTGCGAACATGGTTTTGAAATCCGTGCTGTTCTCGTCCTTGCGCACTGATGATTGTCCAGAGAATTCAATCTGATGCATTTTGCGAAAGAGAGGCTGGCACAAGGCGACAGGCACCTCTCCCCCTCTGGCAACCACCTTTGCCGGGATATCGATACCCAGGATCACCTGGTCACACGACTGCGGAGACAATTGAAGTGCCGGGTTGCAGTAAAAGTCCAGAAGTGACTGTACCTCTTCTTGTGTGATGGGGAGCATGACGCCTTGACGCATCAAGCGATCCATCAATTGGGTATTCTCCGCAACAACACCCTCTGAGAGAACGACACCGAGATCCAATGCCACAGCCTTTTCTCCATGCAACACCCGGTAACGTGCAAGCTCGTCTTGATAGGTGTTACCCGCTGCGTAGTTGCTCTGCCCAGGGTTCCCAAAGATACCGCTAGCGGATGACAGGAGCACAAAGAAGTCCATTCCTTGTGGAAGCGAGACGTGGAGATTCCAAGAACCTTGAACCTTTGGCCTTACGCTCTCTTCCCACTGTTGGAACGACATGGATGCAAATGTCGTGTCCTATGAAAATGTCAGTAAATACATGCCAACATACTTGACTCTACTTACTCGCAGCACCATCGATGCTTGGATGCAGCCTTTTATTGGGGGCATTGTTTTCGCGCATCTTTGCACAAGACTCTTCATTGCCGAGAGGCTTGTAATATCGCAAGCAGGCGCCACAACGCGAACCCCTTTCGCCCGCAGTTCCGTGACTAGCGCCTGTCCTTTCTCATTCCCGTCTGGCCCGGAGCGAGAAAGAAGAATCAGGTTATTTGCGCCTCGATGTACAAGCCACTTTGCAATGCTGCGACCAATTCCTCCAAGACCTCCTGCGATCAGGTAGGTAGCGTCTTTGCTAAGGTTGTAGGAAGGTCTAGTTTTGAGGCTCGTCTGTTTTACAGGTCAGTAAATTATTCCAAGTATTATGAGACGCTCAACTTACCGGAACAACAGCATCTGTGGTGGCCTCCAGAACGATCTTCCCGGAACTCTTCCCGCTCTGGAGAATTCTGAATGCGTGTTCCATGTCGGAGATGGGGAACACGGTCAATGGATATGATGGGCCTAGCTTTTTAGCCTCCACCAGCCTCATGATCTCTCGCATCATCTTCTGGATAAGCTGTGGTCGTTGCTGTACAATAGCGGCTAGATCGACACCCGTGAAAGACGCGTTTCTGAGGAATGAATACATGGGAAGGTTTCCACGATTGTCGATGTCTCTTCTTCCAATCTCCATGAATCGCCCATACGGTGCGATGCACTCCCAGGTTGCAACCAATTGGTCACCCGCAAGCGAATTCAATACTACGTCAACGCCACGCCCTTGTGTCATCCGCTTTACCCCGTCTGCGAACGAAAGGTCTCGACTATAAAAGATATGATCTTCCGGGATCTGATACTGGCTCATAATGAGCTGCTTCTTCTCTTTCGATCCGACAGTTGCAAATACCTCGGCGCCCAGGTGAAGAGCAATTTGAACAGCAGCCTGGCCTGTTCCACCCGAGGCAGCATGGATAAGGATTGACTCGCCTTTCTCAAGGCGAGCTGATTCGACCAGACAATAGTATGCGGTGCAAAAAGCAGTAGGGATTGCGGCTGCTTCGTTGAAAGTCATGCTGTCTGGAATTTTGGCGGCACACCCGATTGATGACCTTGCAAATGACCTGTAAGTGTCGGTTGCACAAAGAGCGACGCGGTCTCCAGACTTCAGTGTATCGCAATTCTGACCAACACGGGTAACCACACCAGAGCACTCGTTCCCTAGGGTGTCAGTGTTTACACGTCCCAAGACCGTGAGGCATTCTTTGAAGTTCACGCCTATCGCTCGTACTTCTACCTCCACTTCATTGGGTCCCAAAGGAAGCGAAGCTTTTTCGTCTTCAATGAATTCTAGGGAATCAAGTAATCCCGGTGTTCTCACGTCGACCTTGACCGCAGGCAGATCCCCAAATTTCTGCTCTCGTCGAGAATAGTTGGTTCGGACGTAGATATGGTCATTGAGAGACGCCGCTGTTGAAAGACGGTTGATATGTAAACATCCATCCCTCTCCACATATTCGGGCTCGAAGTCTCCAGCCTCTTTGTGCGAAACTGTAAGATGGAAGATGTGAGCGATATTGCGAGCAAAACTATCCGTTCTGGTTGTAGGGGAGACGTCCAAGGCAAGGGTGACTAGAGGTACGTTCGGGTTTTCTTGTCGCGAAACTCTGCAAAGACCTTCCACCATACCATAGGCGGGCGTCACAGGACCTTGCCCCCCTGCGGGCATTACCCACAGCAGGCTTCCAGCCGCGGAAAGAATGGTTTGAAGAGCGGAGAGGCCATTGGAAGTGAGGTTGCGAAGCAGAGGAGCGCTGAGATCATGCATCACAATATAATGGTGTGCATTTTGGTCCAATAACGATGCCGCCTGCTCCAAGGTCATAATCTTGGAGAGATTATACCCAAACTTTCGAAGCTCCTGGCCAAGGTACTGAGACATGACACGCTGGCTTTCCGAGTTGCTCTCCACGATCGCAACAATCTCTCCGACCAAAGGGTGAGCGGGAGCTACAGGTTTTGCGGTGGAGATTATGATGCTATAATCGTGGAATTGCTCGTCCCCAAAATCCCGGAATATGATGTCAGTGCCCGAGAAACCATTCTCCTTCAAAATCTCGTCCCATTTCTCTTCGGAGACACATGGAGTCTCCGGGCTCTTGGACCACCAACCAGGAAGCAATCCATTAGCGAAGCCGGGTCGCACGGCGTCTCCAACTGTTATTTGTCCCAAGATGAGCTTTCCGCCTGGCCTGAGCAGCTTTTGGGCATTGCGAATGGTTTCACCACTTTCTTTGTAAGAGACAAGTGCGCTGGTAGCTACGACGACATCGTAGCTTCCTTCTTTCAAACCCTGGTTGACGATGTCTTTCTCCAGATCCAAGACATGGTATGCCATTCGGCTATATGGCTTAAACGTTTCCCTTGCCCTGTCGACAAAGAATGGTCTCGAGTCTGTGAAATCATATTGCCCGTAGCTAGGAGCGTTTGGTTGCGACGCAAGAGTTTCTTGAAGCATCGCGGTTGTCGCACCTGTGCCAGCACCGATTTCCAGTATCTCTATGCCTGGATTCTTATGTGCTAGGGCTTCGAGGTATTTCCCAAGAGCATCAAAACACCCAGAGCCTTCAGTCAACTCACGATGAAATCCATCAAACATGTATTCGTCGCTAAATAGAACATCCAAAGGATCAATGTCGCCAGATAGTATACTTGGCAGGTGATGCCCAATCCGCATGAAAAGCTGCCCAAGACTGCTTGAAGCAAGATGCTTACAGACATAGCCCAAATAGGTTGGATCTTCGATTTGTGCGCGACGCTTTACGGCCTCTGTTCCTGACAGTGAAGCCAAATCATCGTCCAGCGCCATTTGAAGCCAAACAGCATAATCTATCAGGTGAGGACATGGTAGACAATTTTGGAGGCGGAGTTTTCTCAAAGCAGCGGAACCAAAGGCCAGAGCCATGAATTCAGCGTCTTTGTATCTCTCCGCGTATTGCAAGTCCGGCCGAGTCAGTGTCTTGCAGTACTGCTGGATCTGACTTTTGTTCATGGTCTCAGGATCCCAATTCCAGGTCATGTTATAGCATAGCTGTCTTGCTTCTTCCTGTTCAGCGGTATTCGTCTGCGTTGAGACAGCAGTCGCTTCGAAGCCATCGACGTGAATCATGAGTTGACCTTCGTTGTCGAGTACCGAGACCATACCTCGGGCACTGCGCTTACTGAATTGGTGTGACTTGGTATACGCCTCAAGTGAGCCTTTGAAAGGCGTTCCGGCTCCAGTGTTTGAAACCCAAACTTTATCGATACGAGACGGCACCATCGTCTGAACACCAGCTGCGCTCCCTTTGCTCAAGGCAACAAATATCATCTGGAAAATTCCATCCAGGGTAGTGGGATGAATGACATGGGTTTGAGCTTCTGTTGCCACAGGATTTTCAGATTCGAAAAGGGCAACTCTGGCAGTAGCCTCACCATCCTGACTATATCGAATGTCGTGGAGAGGTTGAAATGCCGGGCCATATTCTAAACCCATCTCTTTCAACATACGGTAGAGGTTGGAAGACTCGATCAATCCGTTGCACCTGTTAGCAGCGCCGGAGTGATTCTTTCTTAGCGTATTCAAGAACATTGGTCCTTCTACGCCATGGTCAACTTCAGACTCTGTTCTTCCATAATCTGCTCTGATGGATCCCGTGCAGAGCTCGGTCCAGTCTTCATCGGTCTTGTAGACGTACATCCGATAATCATACCATGTTGATTTCGAGTTTGAAGAAGTTGCGGTTGGGCGGAGGCAGATTTGCGTCTCGACATTTTCCTTTGAGGTGGAGATAAGAAGTGGGGAATGGAAGACGGCGTCCTTGATTTCGTAACCCAAAGGAGGATCATTCCCTGTCAATTGCTTTGTCGCTTCAATCGCCATGGCAAGCATTCCAGCTGCGGGGTACAAGATGGAGCCGTTTACTTTGTGGTCCTCCACCCATGGAAGTTCATCCGACCGGATAATCAGCCTCCACCTAGGCTCAAGTTCGTTGTATCCGGGGGCTTGATTCCCTAGCAGCTCATGGTTGAGATGCTCTCTGAATCTAAACTCCTTGTTCATCTGCGACTCTTCCCAATACACCGTAGAGTGGTTAAAGGGGTAGTGGGGAAGATCGACCAAAACACGCGGCGGGGTTAAATCTTTTGATCCCAACAGATTCAAAGCATCAACATCCACAGAGATTCCCTGGCAGTGCAGACGCCCAGCGGTAGCAAGTAGCGATTCCACGGCTGAGCGATTTCGAACTAAAGCAGAGGCGTAGCTCACTTCGCCGCCTCTGTTCACGGAAGAGAGTATATCACGAATTGGTCCTTGAAGTGCAGAATGAGGTCCGATTTCCACCAGGGCATGCGTAAGAATTTCCCGCAGATGACTTCGGTCCAGCTTTTTGGTGGGTTCTGTTGAGCCTGGCCGCGAGCAACATTCTTTCATTGCTCCTAGGAAATTGACCGGTGAGACCATGTTCTGCACCCAGTACTCGCCAGTACACAAAAGATCAGCATCGATGATCGCGCCAGTAACTGAAGACACCATGATAGTTTTTGTCTGGCGATTTCCCCTTGTCAGGTTATCCATTGATGCCAAATATTCACCGGCGATTTCCTGCATTTGGGGCGAGTGATAGCCAACATCTACCATCAGCTTTCGCGCAAACACATCAGTCTTGTCATAGTGCGCAACCAACACGTCAAGCTGGGCATCTGGACCCGACACTGTGACATTCTTTGGGCTGTTGATGCAGCTAATACTAAGCGAATTCAAGTCAAGACCCTCTTGCTTCAGCTTCTCTAGCTCTGTAGAAAACTGGGCTTGAGACAACCCAATGGATGCCATCCGGTGCTTAGATTTCGCTGAGCGCGCAAGCTTCGAAGCAAGGACACCTCTACAATATGATATTTTCATCGCTGACTCCATCGATAAAGAACCGTTACAGTACCTGCGAGCAAGTCAGATAGTAATCGCGACAGTGGGAAAGAACAATACTCACGCTGCAGAAATTTCTCCAGAAGAGTGCCCAACGACTACAGAAGGAACAACGCCAGCAGACTGGAATAGATCAACAAGTGCAAGCTGTACGGCTGTACACAAAGCTTGACTGAACTCAGGCTCATTTATCCGTGATGTCGACTTGTCTCTCGAAAGTTCCACTATCAATTCGAATTAGCCAGGGTGCAGATACCTCGGGAACAAAACGTCTATACCTGTCAATAGCCAGCTGCAACCGAGCTTTTGTAAGCAAGTCTGTGCTCTTAGAAGACTGGCTTTGAAAACAGGATACACCATGAGTTCACGGCCCATGGCGTGCCATTGAGCACCTTGCCCAGTGAAGACGAACCCCAAATTTGGCTTCTGGCCGGAAGATTGTAAGGGCTTAGAAACTACCTGCTCCATCTCAGCAAGTTCTGATATCGAACTAGCCACAAGGTACGATTTCCAAGGCAGTGCACTGCGGCGACTGTTGAGTGTGAAAGCTAGATCCAAAAGCCGTTGGGTATCATCATTTCGACCGGGCTCGGCAAAGTACTGGCTGTAGGATTCGGAAAGCCGACGCATACCTGCTTCATCTGCTGATGAAAACACCAACAGTTTGGGTATCAATTGCTCCGTATTCACTGAATTTATGAGCTTATTGCGTTGCGTAAGTGCTGACTCCACAGTGCAGTGGTTTGCAACCAGGTTTCTGGAAAGAAGGTAACTGCGAACATCTTCAAGCACAGCATGTGCATTTGTCCCTCCAAAACCAAAGGAATTCACAGAAGCTCTTCTAGGCCCGTCCGAAGGCCAAGGTGTACATTTGAGGGGAAACTGTATGCATTAGTCAAAAGGCGGCTGTACCAGAAGTATGAGAAGTACCTCAAGCTGAAGAAACTCTGCATCTATGTTGGAATTCAAATTTTCAAAACTGGCATTCGGTGGGATGAGTCCTTTCTCTAATACGAGAATGGTTTTTATGAGACCAGCCAAGCCACTGGCACCTTCCAAGTGGCCAAGGTTTGCTTTCACAGCACCACTGAATTGAACAGGTAAGTGCATGCCACGAAATATGTTGTGCGGGTCTGAATGTCCCAGGGGTCAGACACTTACATAAGCAGTGTGGCATTTTCGGGTCTTTGGTCCCGGAAACTTCGCCAATAGCTCTGGACTCGATTGGATCTCCAATTGCGGTTCCAGTACCTGTTTTGCTTAACATTGAGTCTTTGTCAATAGTTCACTGTCTTAACATACCATGTGCTTCAAAGAAGCGCGTCAAGCCCATTCCAAGCCCTGCTTTGCGGTACGTGTCCGTGATCAAAGCTGCTTGTGAGACTCGGCTAGGCTGGGTTACACCTCCAGGAGTGTTACCATCTTGGTTGACACCAGTTGATCGAATCAGCGCTCTAATGGTATCGCCGTCTTGGATGGCATCGGATAAACGTTTCAGGATTAGCACCCCGAACCCCTCTCCTCGTCCATAGCCATTTCCTCTTTGATCGAAACTAAAGCATTGGCCATCCTTAGACAGGAAGCTCATAGACGACAATGCAATGTTTAACTCTGGGGACAAAATCAAATTTGAACCCGCGACAACTCCCTGCACCAATTAGACTTTGTTCATAAATTGAAAACAGGAGCGATTTTCCGTTTACCATTCGAGACTGTCCCGACCACAGCCCGTTGCACGACAAGTCAAGCGCAACCAAGCCACTAGAGCACGCCGTATCAACAGTCATGCTTGGGCCGCCCAGATCAAAGAACCAGCTTATTCTATTTGAGAGAATCGAACCAGCAGTCCCCGTTGCACTGTATTTGGGAATTTGTTGCGCATCTCTCCAAACCATAGTTTTGAAATCACTCGTAAATGACCCAACATGGACAGAGGCATCAGAACCTCTGACTGCTTCCATGGGTATCCCAGCTATTCTATGGTCAATACCCTGCCAAGAGTTTGTGGGGTATGCAGTACGAACCATTCTCCAATGCCCGATATGTTACTTCTAACAGCCCTCGCTGTTGGGGATCTATTGTTGCCGCCTCTAAAGGGGGAATGGAAAAGAATGGTGCGTCAAAGGCTCGGAAATCTTCACCCAGGAAATGCGCTTTGCGAGTTGAAATCTGTATCATTCTATTAGCTTTTGATCATGGTCAGATATGAGAGCAATCGTACCGTATTTCGCTTTCCTGCTTCTGGACTGTGGAAAGCCCCAATGTTCAATCGGTCCTCAGGAAACTCAGTTGCCGCACACCTCTTCTCCAATAACATCTGCCAAAAAGACTCTTCTGTAACTGCATCTTGTGGAAACTTCATGGACATTCCAACCACCGCAATTGGCTCGAGAATACCGCCATCGAGCCCCGCGCTCTTTTGCGCAGGCTGTGAAGTTTCAGCCATTGTTGTGGTCTGGCCCAGTAGAAGGAATTGTTGTGGAAGATGAGTGAGACACAGATCAAGTGAGACACAAAGAAGGTTCTCCCCGCATTTGTCTCTAACGTGCGATGGCGTGTTGGCGTCGGTGTTAGTATTGGTGTTGGCTTTGGCCGGATATTAGATTAACTTCAAGACAAGATTCGGTCAGATGCACCGTTCTGTGTTCCATGTAAAGTGCTGCTCGACCCAAGTAATGCGCGTGCAAGGGCATAGCGAAGCATAGCCAGAAAGATAGGCCAATAAGTGTGGAAAGAAACATAACTTCCCAACTTCCTCGTGGCGTCAAGGCAGCTATGTAACACCATTGGGGAGGTCTAAACAATCGTCCGGGATGACCGTATCGCATGGACGGGAACATCCTATTTTGTAAAGCCAATGGCAGGGCATAACCCAAATGCAGAAATACAGGGTAGTAGCAGACAAGGGAGCAAACAGTATAAGTTCATTACGGATGGCCCCCTCTTCTCAAGTTGTACCCGACGAAGTCTAAGCCACCTTCACTTTTGTTCACATCTTCTTATCTGCTCATCTCGGTACGCTACGTCCGGGTCAAATTGATAACGGGCCAGCTCCTTCATTTGGAAGGATGCGTTTCCTCTGTCTACATGGCATAGGAACAAACAGTCAGGCATGTGTACCCGTTTTTTCTTTTTGAATCTCGCTTCGGCTTCCTCCTTCCTGGGCCCCTCCCCACTTGCAAGGTTCTGACTAGCTGCAGGTTCTGGAGACCCAAACTGGTACGTTTGAGCTGGGGGCGTATGCAGGCCCTTGCACTACAGTCACCTGGCAGGTGCTTTGATTCCAATAGACCGAACGCTGATTAAATGCATCTTCGAATCGCAGCTGCACTCCGGTATGAGCTAGGGGATCAGCACACTTACGAATTCGTGGAGGGTACCATTCCATGGCCCATCGCACCTGGTATGCTTTATACACCTCTTTAGCCCATCCCATCACCCTCTCACTTCTTTGGAAGGAACCCAGTCAAGACTATGCTGACACTCCGAAATTACGTAGAGATTTCAAATCTGTTCAATCCTGATGGTCGCTACTTTTCCTATTTTGATCCTAGCTCTGCAGCTTCTGCCAGAGATGCTCTTCACCAGCTGGACGATTACATTGAAGCCGAGGGACCGTTTGATGGGGTTTTAGGCTTCTCCCTCGGCGCTTGCCTCGCGGCTATGCACATCATCCGGAAGGTCCGGCAGGATCCCGCAAACGCACCGTTTAAATGTGCTATATTCTTATCTACAGTCCTGGTGCACGACCCTCTTGCAATCGAAAGTGGAGAGATCAAGGTTTTGGATCCCAAGGAAGCTGGACAGCCGATTCAACTGCCCACCGTCCACATTTGGGGCGCAAAGGATCCACGAAAAGGGGATGGCGAGTTGTTAAGAGGTTTATGTGATGCAAAGACGGCGACAGGCTTCATTCACGGCGGCATGCACGAAGTCCCCGGACTAGGCGGGCTGGGACCCAAAGCCGCGGTCACTGAGACGGTCAAGGCAATGAGACGAGGAATCTCGAAGGCTTCCATAACATGATAAATCACTGAAGTAGCTAGCGCCTATTGCCTTTGAATACTACTTACTACTTCTTCTCCACCATAATCGGTTTCTTGGTCCACATCAACATGGTTGACGGTATCTGCGCAGCGCCGAAACCAATCATAATCTTCATCTGCAAATTATACCCCCGCCCAAATATGTGCCTCACTTGCTCCTGGATCTCGGGAGGAAACTTGGTGATCACGTTGGTCGTTTCCAAAAGGAGCTGAACCTGCTCCGTTGGTAGAACACTTTCCAATTCAGACCGTATCACCCTATTCATGACACTCGTAACAACGGCCAGAATTGCCATTCCGCCCAGGACTTTAAATTGTGCCACAGCACCGGTTCCCACCCCTGAATAGGTTAGAAAGGCATTGAAACTTAGACGCTCGCTCCACTTACCAAGATCTCTCTTCTCCACAACAAAAGGTACAAGGAGAGTCAATGTGCCATTGAAGAATCCAACGCCAGTTCCTGCAAGAATCTGGAAGACATACTGCGGTGCCCAGATTTTCCAGGTCGTAGGCGTCACACAAAGACCAGCAGTCCCTGCAATCTCCAATAGCCCGCCTGCAAACAAGAAGTAAATGGGTGGAATCCTCGTCTTTCCAATGATGAGCGCACTAATGACAGCTCCCATAGGGACCATGATACTGAAAGGAATCAATCGACATCCAGCGATAAATGCCGAGTTCCCGTTGACCGTTTGAAAGCGTTGCGGAATCTGAATAGTTGCAACGGTAATGATCGTTCCCGTGAAAAATGTATTGCTATCATCATTAGTCAATGTATCTAGATCGGTAAAAGATGAACGAACAGAACTAGTCCTATGCACACTCTGCTCTCAATGAACCGCCATGGAAAGATGGGTTCCGGAAGCGTCCTTTTAGTGGTAACGAACCACGACCATCCTACGAATGCAACCCACATCACACCAGAAATAACCAACAGAGGTAAGACCATGGCCGCCGCGAAAGACTTGCCATCCGCTGCCTGTTGTAAAGCGGTAATAAGTAATACACCAGCGCCTAGTAAAAGCATAGCACCTATGCCATCAATTCTGTTGAGCGACTGGAGGGAAAACTTTGAGGGAGGCGGATTGTTGGACATTTGTGCCACGTAGCGCTGGTTGGGGAAAACCGTTGGCATAAAAATGATCAATCCCAATAGAGACAGAGCACCAAGTGGGCAGCTTGATTTATATATGTTAGCGCCGATTGGGTATAAAATTGGTGAACTTACTTCAGTAGGAAAACCCATCTCCACGTTGTGTGGTTGTTAATAGCTCCTCCTATGAGCGGCCCGAATGTTGTGGACATTGTAATCGACATGGTCACAATAGCCGTGTACTTTGGGAATGCGTGAGGTGGCACCATCTCAAAGAAAATAATAATGACAAGAGAGTAGACTCCCGAGGCTCCTAGGCCTTGTAAACATCGGCACACGATCCTGAATTTGCATTAGATAATAAAGCAGCGAGTCCATAAACCGAATACTTACAGCTGCGTAAGACTTTGCGCTGCTCCACAGCCACCGGAGAATGCGGTGAAGATGAACAGCGATGCAAGCAGCAATGGCTTGCGTCCGTAGATATCACTCAATTTGGCCCATATGATGACAAATCCTATTTGGAACGTTTAGTGTTGATGTTAATATTCAAGGCCACAGCAAACTCACCGCTGTATGTGAGCAAAAAGCCCGTGAAAATCCAAGAGCTTATGGCAAATCCACGAAGCTCATTCGTGATAGCGATGACTGATGTACTAACAATCGTAGCTTCCATTTGAACCGCAAAGAGTGCCAGCAGAAGTCTAAACAGAATTATCAGCTACCTCGATTATTCAAGTTTGAGACAAATGTAGTAGCTTACGCAGCGCTCAGAACGTGAAGCTTCCATCCCGTCAGGTATTCACTATCCGGAATCTTCTCTCCCCCCCATGCTCCATCTGCTATATCCGAAGTTTCTTCGTCGTGATTGCCGCTGGTAACGGAGACGTTGGTGGTGTCTTGAAGCATGATGTCTTTACTATCGGACAGGCGATGCGCCATGGGGGTACTTTCAGGGTGTTCCACGGAATCTTCTGCTGTCGGCATTCGAATCGTCTTGAATTGAGATAAGTGATGAGGCTCTATTCAGACTTAACAAAAGCAACGTCTTCTACCAGACGTTTTTGAAGATTTTGGTCCCTTAGCTTTGAAGAAAGCGTTAGAAAGTTGTTGGCACCCCCGCTTAGTGTTTCACAACATGTTGGGTCAGCTCAATACGGCACAGCATGTGAGGTCGGCACTTTTATGCCCCGGTTGGATCATGCATGTGGGGTATTGACAGCGGAAGATGGTTAAATGCAACTGCAAAGATGAGTGGTTGGATCGGTTGGCCGTTACGTGGTACAGTACACTCGAGCTAGGCCAGCCATTATGCAGTCCTATATGCAGTGTTACAGCAAAACGCTTGAAGAAAGCCACTCAATGCTTCTCCCGTACGACTCTAAGGCAATACTTGCCCTTAATGCAGAGATGTAACTTCGAAAAGCGCCGTATCCGCTAGTCTTTGCTTTTTTATCCCCGTATATCAATCAGAGCAAAGTATTCGCCCGGGGAAGTACTCGCTTCCTGTTTGTTGGGTAGGTAGAGTAGTACAGAGTAAAGTGATACGATCCGCCAAGCTACCGGAGCTGTACCGAAGCATACAACAGGAAGGAAGAATGTCTTTGCTATAGTGGTTTGGCTTATCGCTGCTAGGATGTTTCGGCGGGTGAAGTAGGAGCTGAGGTTCCCGCTGCGTGCGAGTGGAGAGATCTTCATGTCTCATTTACACCTGGCATCGATGCATGCACTCCCGAATTCTAGAATGTTACTTGCATCAAGGATTGAGATGCTGGCAAGAATGCTTGGAGCTGCTATCGAAAAGACAATTGTCGGTTCAAATGCGGGTTCCCGGGAGCGGGCTCCTCCGCCTAACATAGTAGGTGGAATTTAGTATAGATCCACTGATCGCTCAAAGTAATGTAGTTCCCGGTCAGGGCAGTCCCCGGTACAAGCATGAGGTCTCAGCCCGCTCGGCTTTCTGGGTTCCGAGTTTTCTGGCTGGCGGCGATTGCTCCGTATTTGACGTTCGAGCTTATCGTGCCAAGATCTAATCCGTATACACCTAGCGAGCCCGACGACATACGGACGAACTCCGTATAAATAACCTGAGATTGGAGTCGTTAGTCGTTACCAAGCTTTCATCACAAGGCCCGCATTATTCAGAATTATCTTCTCCGCGTCAAGTCTTGGATGTAGAACTCCAAGTTCTCGAAGATCTCAAAAGTCGGTTCAATACATAATCTATATATCGACTATCGTGCGACTTGTATAAGGTCTAGAACTTAGTTTATCGACTGAACAATGCGCTGCCCCGCAATCATGTCTGCATGTCATTAGAACGGTATAGTACTGTAACGGTGTAAGCCCTAAGCTCTGACGTCCAAACCCAATGTAGTTAGATTTCCCGTTCAGCCGCCGCCAAATCTAGCAAATAAGTTTAATCGCACGGATAGTTTCTGACTACTCAAAATGGCGTGATTAGCATACCCGTACTTAAACTCAATCTTTTTCTAAGTCTGACACTCTACTAAGCGTGGATCTCTACCCTGAAGCTTATTTAATCATATAAAGTAGATTTACCCATGATATAGTAAGATGGAGGTAAAGCCATCCGTGTGAAACATGTCATATTCAAAATTTGACTTTACTAGCATTACGAAAATAAGAAGGCGATTTCAATATATACATTTAGCTATAGAGACTTAAGAATTTCATAGGTCGGTATCTCTCACATGGCTCGCTGATGGTAGCTTAATTAGAATTGTATTATTAAGCAGGCATATCTCACAACCGCACCCACACCTATCCCTTTATGAATGAAACGTTCTTTTGCGCTACTATAAAGATAAAAGAACTAAATAGATAACACCACTCTTACTATACATAAAGAATCATGTGTTTTATACAGACTTTGCGTGATTTAACGTCTATGTAAGGAAACATAGTATACCAGAGGTAGATTAAGGACCTCAAGGCATTACGTATACAACTTGACGTAAAAGCCAAGGATCAAAAGGCTCTCGACCCTAATTGGGTGCGAAGCTCCCGCTTGAAAGATGCACCTACCAGCACCTAGTCACCGAGCTTCACAGACCCTTAAGCGAGCCTGCCAACTTCCACATGAGGCTGGCATCTTTGGACAATGACCCCACTGTGATGGCGGCGCATCCATCTTTTGAACTTTCATGCAGGAGAGAAAATCATTCTTGCCTCACGATCCGCTCTACTTTCACTTCTCTTATCAACAAAGTAATTCGTGGGAGCATTGAGACTTTTCTGCTTTCTTTGGCGTTCTCTTAGCCGAACCCCCAACAATAGATTCGCGGCTCGTAAAAGTTTACTCACAACGCTGCAGCCGCAAGGTATTGATTCCTAAAATGATGCACCTTGACGATAAGGAAACTTGTTACGACGAACATGTTGTAGGGAGCAGAGAAGTGCGGCGTATGCTTACACTCCCAGCCTGGACCGAGAGGCTGGCCCTGGCTCAGATGATACGCTGATTGCATCAAGCTCTCCCCTTGCACAACCATTGGACGCGTGATCGAACGTTTTTTCAACCAGTTAGTGATCTGACCCGCGGAGTTGGGATTGGCTCCCTGTCAAAAAAGCACAAATGTAATTTGGGCCATGCAGGTAGTAATTCCTTCGTTTACACCAATGCTTTGTGATCACGGTAACATTGCGGATCCTGACGGCCTCATACTTCGTCAAACGGATTCACAGACGATCATTGGCACGTTCCTTATAGATTTAAGCTTGATTGACATTCCTTGCCTCTTGTATTCCACTTTTACTAGACGAGGAAATAACACTTTCCTACTCGGTCCAGTTCTCCTGCGCAGCTTAGATCATACCTCGTGGGACTTCTATAGTTGAAAAATGATGACGAGTTCGCACTGTGCCGCACTGTCTTTTGTTTGTTCGAATCCAACCATTAGTTAACTCTCCAGCCCCACGGCCCGATACGGATATATTACTTTTTTTATCTTCCGGTACTGGCTGGTACTTCTTCGTTTAAAGTGAACGTGCATTTTAACTTTCGAAATTTTGATCTTCTCTTACCTGTTCTACTGCTCTCTCACTCTTCAAGTGGCGTCTTCTCGGTCAACGCCATGGCTCTTCCAGCGGGGGTGTCGATGATGCAGGCGCTTCAACAGCTCAACTCGACAGGAAGGCTTGCTGGAAAGCTTACACCCGAGTACTTTGCTGCGAACGAAAGCTGGAAGGTTACCAACACTGTCATTGCATTGGCTGTACTCGAAGTACTATTTATTGTGCTGTTTTTCTTTTCTCGCATCAGGATAGGAACGGCGAACGGGTTTGACACCTATCTTATGGTGCCGGCCTTTCTTGTTTGCTTCGCTCATCTTATTTTATGCTGGTGTGAGTTCCGAAGTTGCGCGGCTATTCAGCCTGGATTTTCTCCATTTCTCCTTGAAGTTCCACACTGACCCTACCTAGTGTTTGTAAAATATGCAGGTCTAGGCAAACACTGGTACGCTATTGAACCACATGAATGGGTTATATTTCTAAAACTTGAACTCGCTTTATCGATGCTGAATCCTCCTGCCCTTACGCTTCCGAAACTCGCCATTTTGTGTCTATACCTCCGAGTCTTCACTACCAAAGTATACCGATGGGCCGCCTATTTTATAGGCGTCATTCTCATTGTTACTTGGATCGTATATTTCTGTGTCCAAATGGTCATGTGTATACCATTCGCATATCAATGGAACAAGACTATTCAAAATGGAAAATGTCTCGATCAATTCGCCATCTTTGTGTGGATCGGGTTGCCCAGTATTGCCACAGACCTCATGATTATCATCCTGCCTCTTCCTATTATATGGAGACTTCAGACTTCGGTCAATCAAAAGATTGGCCTTACAATAACATTCCTTACGGGTAGTGTGTAAGTTCAAACTCTACATCATCCCAGGATTGTAGACAGTGGCTAATAATGATTTTTAGGGGAATTGTCACGGCTATCGTCCGCTTTGCTGTCTTTTTGAGACTCACCAAGCCAGAGCTGGACTTGACTTGGACCGGTGTTGATGTTGTGTTGTGGGCAACGGTAGAACCAAGTGTATACCTGATCGCAGCGTGTCTGCCTTCATTACGCTCCCTCCTAAATCCAGTGTTCAAAGACTTTGACATGGAAGCTGTCCGGACTCGCTTTCGAATCAAAGACGACAAAACACCCCCAAACGAGAACCTGGACAATATACACCTCTCCGGTATCACGGCAATAAACTCGAGTAATGCGGCGGGTCCTCGAAGCCCGGGCGCACGGTCTGGGTTCAGGAAGCTGAATGAACCATCATGGCCTAACTCTAGCTTCTACGATGCAACTAAGAAGACGGGGTTGGCGACATGCTATCGAGAACGAGACTCGGAAGACAGTGGAGATGGAGGTATAGCGCATTCACGGACGGAGTTGCAAGGAGAAAGTCAATATAGTTATGGAATTGTGGTTCAAAAAGCATTTACAATATCCACAGAGCCTATACGGAAATAGAATAGATCCATAATTAACGTCTTTATGTTCAACATAACCATCTACTAGAAGCTTTGCACGTGCGGCGCAACTCACTTCTCCCTCCGCGTCCGTATCGTATATCTCATAGCTGTCAATAAACCTTCGTGAAAAATTTGACGGCCGATTTCATAAAATTATCAGTAGATCAGATTCATGAACATGACAACAGAGGTCACAGAATCCTTAATGCTGATATTTATGAACCGGTCGGATGAGGAACGGGTGGGCAGTTTTTCGCATTTCTATATATTTTCTTTCGCTCCAGAAACTCATGCGTAATATGTATATCACTGTGTTGCCCAAGCCAAGTATCATTACTTCTGTATCCCTTTACCAGTACCCGTCACTGCGTCGAAGCCCTAGCTCTGCCCAGGCCGTTCGACTTTCCCCTTCTATGCGCCCGCCAGTACAGGCAGCCAAATCTTTCATCACAATCATGAGGACAGCTCCGTTTGCGAGGGCAGCCATCGATATGTTCCTTGCACATTATAACCAACGTCCGTCGTTGCCGCGTTTGGTGACCTGCGCATTGCTGCCACTTTGCTAATTTTCTCTGTTCGACTTCTTGTTCGGAGTGACGGTTGCCCATTTGAGGTTCTATATTTCTGACGATCTGGTTTCGTAGTGGTTGAAGAGGCTGAGGTAGGTTATACGTTTGGATCGGGAGTCGGAAGGGGTAGTAAGGTAAATTGGAAGTGGTTTGCTTGACGAATAAGCTGCACCTTTTGTACACAACGATGAGCATTGAGCATTGTGAATTATTATGACAAACTCATTCCAGTGACTAATCTACTTGAAACGTCTTTGATTATTTACGTCCTGCTACACAAACATGTGCCTCATTCTACTCGCTGTAGACAAGGTCGTTAAATATCCGCTGTCTACTTGCGCACCATTTTTGCTTCATTTTCCATTGGCAGTCTTATATAATGATTCAGGATGTTTACTACGTGGACACCTAATTTCCATATAATCTTTGCAGTTATGCGGACATTTATTAGTATACAATCACAGTTTGAAATCTATACGACATATGAGTTAACAAGTTTCAAATGATAGTCTATAGAACTCCTTGGATTGTTCGACGCTCCTCCCACCTTGAATGTAAGACGCTTTTGAAGTGACTTTGCCACTTTGCATTGTCTATCTACGTAAAATATTCTACTTCTCCGGGCAGTAACAACGTCACATTCGTGTCACGGAGGGAAATTAGGAGTCGTTTGGTTGAATGGCAGCTATTGAAATGGCTTTCAATAACCAAACCGCTCCCGTGATTCAAGAGCACTACCCAGTGAATCGTGAATGAGGCCAGCAAGATCTCTCTTGAGCCCTCCCGGATCTGTTTCCCCCACTGCCTCACATAACAACCATTTCCGAGAAATCTCAAGTGTTAAGGGTATTGTCCGAGTCTGTTCGAATTCCTCTGGATGTCCTTCCCCTATGCATCGTTGGCAGTTTTCTTCTTCTGTCTAATGAATTCATATAGCCTCCGCAATCACTTAGACAGCCTCGTTGTTCGGGTAACGATCGATGTGTATTTCGCACATATCCGCCGGGTTTGTGTGGAACTACTTGCTACCGGCTGGTTATCATTTGACCCGCAGTTCCCCATAGTGCTCAGGCAGAACCTTCTGGTTCTGCTGTCTGTGCTAGGTGGTGAGCAAGGCGACCTTGACGATAGTAGCAGAGCTGTATTTTGGTCTGTAAAATTGTCGGTTCTCAAGAGATGGGATGTTTTCCAATAATAAGTTGAGGAGGGAGATTACTATGTTGATACTTTTACCTCGCTCTGTTGATCTCTTAGAAGTAGTTACAGTCCCTGAACGTCTTTCACGTGGTATGTATTCAAATGCAATGGCGTTTGATTCACTGCTTATGCATTTCATGTTCGCGGTTGGGGAGTAACTATTATTATTCAGACAGCAGAAACTTGTTCAGTAGTTGTTTGCATTCTTTGACTATTCCAAGTCTTTATAACGAAATCTCGTAAAAATAGCTTGCGTCATAAGGAGTATATTGACTATTGACAACACCAAACACCGTCACTAACCACAAACTACCCAGACGTGTATCTTTCCATAAACATCAGATATAAATCAACTCAACCCATCCACAAACCCAAAGTCTCCTCCACCCCAACCTATCATCAAAACAAAAAACCATGAAAAAGTTTCTACAAAACCTAAAAAATCCCGCCGCCAAGGAGAAATACTGGCGCAGCATGATGCTCGCATGCGCAGGCCACGGCCCCTTAACTAGCGACGGTACTTTCAAACCCGAAAGCCACCAGCGGCATCTGCAGAACTGTGGGAATAGAGGGATTTGTTGCCCTCATGATTGTGATGAGTGTCGTTCGCTGCGAGCTGTGGTAGGAGGGGGAGATAGCTATGAGTGGTCAATGAGCTTGAGATGAATAAAGGCAAAACTAGTTGCTGGATTTGAAATGTTGTTTCTGCGATGAATCAGATGTTATAAATTAATCAAGCTGTGTCGTAAAGCAAGTCATGATAAGTGAGTGATTGTTACCCCCTGAATCACAAGCGGAAAATGCTTGGCATCCATCTTAACCCGGCCTCCTTTTCTAAGCGAGGATGGTGATCTCTGCCGAAAGCGTTACATTGCACAGGATAAGTAGGTATATTGCTTCGGATTTTGAAACAGGAGGTTGCTCGCTGGTATTTACATATTTGCTATGTTTTTCATATAACAATGTAAGCCACGACGCTTCTTCAACGGGATGTGCTGTGCTTGCGAGGGAGGTTGTATGGTATGACATGACTCGTGATGTGTTGATCTTTGGTGGGTGTCTGTCAAGAAGATGTCTGCTGTCATCATTTATTGTATAATTCGGTTATATGATGTGCTGTGATATAATGAGGCAAATGGGTAGAGCCTAGTTCGGGTTCAGACAGAGGGAGGAAAGATGCAGATAAAGGGAAAAGCAAGCATGACGGAGAACCGTTCCGGCAGGCGCCGTATATGTCGAGTATCTCACTCAAAATTGTGTTGGACATTCTAGAAGCCAAGGATTGAGAGTTAAATAGTTCACGGAGATCAATACCCACGATGGTGCAAAAAAAGTAAATATATCCAAGAGATTCTACCAAACAACCCTCCCTACCCCCCTTAGATCATCAACATTCAACACATCTACGCCCTCTCTCACAAGTACATCCCAGACATGATTCCTCAATCCCAGAGGCCAAGACGGTAGATCCCAATACCGCACCTTCATACCTCGTCTATGAGCGCCTCTAATCTGGCCTCTGATAATCTTCATTTGTTTTGGGGTAAGGCGGGAGCGCCAGACACGTCCGACTGCTTTGTTAAAGGAGACGGAAGCGTAGTAGGAATTCAGCTCGTTGAATGAACTGTTTGCGGTGGTGCCGGAGAGGCCCTGACCGACGTCATTAAGAGGTCTAGAAGGCAGATCTAAACCTTCGTCTTCGTCGAGAAGGTCGGATGAGGGTGAATCTTTTGTTGCATGGCGCGCTTCCCACATTGTCTCGAGGGGAGCATCGAAGAAGGCGTCGCGGTATGTGGAGTTTGCTGTTAGGACGTCGAAGGGTGTGTTTCCGGTGCCTACGACTGTTATAGGGCGTTTATGGAGGGTGTCGTTTTGCACGAATGTCAACCAGCCTTTTTCTCTCAGCGGTTCAAGTTGTGCGAGAACCCAGGGCCATGTTTCGGGGCCCGAGGTCTTGACATCTATAAGCAGTACAAGGGAAACATCTGGATCGGTGTCGAATACGCCATGGCTTGTCCCGTTGTAGAAGTCTGTCTTTGGATTCTGGTATTCTAGTATTTTTACCAGCGGATTCACATAAAGACTCTGAAATGTCCTATTCCTTGTCAGACTCGCAGTGTTATGACCAACATACAGCTCATTGTCAAAGAGCCAGACGTCGGCTTCTGTGCCGGTGCAGCCTGCTCGCAAGGCTGAGAAAAGGGGGACCCGGCGCCAGTAGTCATTATGGGAATGGCAGGGGATGGGAAGGATGTCCCTTGTGAAATCGGTAGGGTACCAGTCGAGGCCTTCTGAGGAAGTGCCTGCCCGACCCCAGTTTTGAAGAACGAGGTAGATGTCGGAGGTCCAGAAAAGGGAGGCGAGGATGAGGACGAGGTTTGTGATGAGGAGGAATGCTCTGTGTACTGGTGTTAGGATGTCTTTGAGGGGGATGGATAGATGGAAGAAAGGGGGTAAAGAATGGATGGAGGGAACGGAAGATGTAACGTACAAGATGGTCAAACCAGAGATGCCGCCAAAGATGCAGTAATTGAACCAGGTCCTCTGCTGGTTTCTTTTCCTTCTTACGCTCTTGGTGGAATATAACTTGACCGTTTCCGCATCCCCCTCAACGTCTTTATCTTCTTTCTCCTTCTCTTTCTCCCTCTCTTTCTCTCTTCTCACCTGGCGCTGGAGTTTCCTTCGGGGGCGTACGGGCATTATCCTCCACCAAACGTTATCCTTTGCGCTCCTGGCAAAGCCATTGCTGTCGCTGTCGGCGGTGGAGGAGTTGAGTGGTTTGCAAAGAGAGTCGGAGGTGGAGGTGGAGGAGGCATCGTCATCATCGTATGCGTTATTCGTAAAGGGGAGCAATGGGTGGGTTTGGTGGGGTTGGAGAGAATCAGAATCATGAGCCATGATTTGACGATTTGACAGGGGCTGGGATGGCGATTGGACTGAACCCGACTGGGACTGGACTGGCTTGGCAGCTTCTTGGCATTTGGTTTGATGGGATGCGGAGGGGAAGTTAAAGAATTGATGATAGGAGTGAGGATCGCAGAAAGAGAAAGAGAAAGAGAAAGAGAAAGAGAAAGACGGTGCAATGTATGCCCAAAAACAAGAAGGATCCGATCGAGGGAGAGAAGAGAGGCGCAGTGAGTTGTATTAGTTGTATTAGTATTAGACCGCCAACGTGATTTGGTGTTCCTTCGTGCAGCTTGGAGTTGGAGGCCGAATGTCACTGGTCTGGGTTGGATGGGCTGAAGATCAGAGACTGACGACGTGGAATGTCATTGATCAACGAGTCAGTCATAGATGATGGGATACATACTGTGAATAACGTACAAGGTATGGTAGATCCATAAGAAAATAAATACAAAAGATAAAAGAAGGAAACTCTGTATAGCAGATTGTCGTGATATACCCATCTGTCTATGCCGAAGCGTAGGGCCCGAGTACCGTACCGTAGGAGTAGGTAGGTACCGTAGGTAGGGGGAGATCTCAGACGTTCCAGACCCAAGGCTTATACCCACGTGCCAGTGATACTGTCCATACATACAGTAGTCAAGAGTGGGCGTTTTGGGCTTTTCCCCAAGATTCGATAGTCATGGTACGAGTACCAAGTAAAGTAATTAGATAAATCGAGTCAGTTGGTGATATAGGATATAAATGCTCAAGATGTTACCTAGGTAATTATAGATTTCTCGCATGTTGGTACGAGTATTGAGGCTCAGGTACTATAGGTGCTCTATCCTTGTTACTGTACTCCCCTGCCTTGCCCTGCCCTGCCCTGCCCTGCCCTGCCCTGCCAAGCCAAGCCTCCATTCGCCGCATCTCTGAGACCCTGAAAAAATAAAATAATCTCATCACACTCACTCCACTCCACTCGATCAAGAAAACGCAAAACACAAAACACCACGTCAAAACACAACACAATCCTGAGACGCGCACAACACAACCCAACACGACCCCCGCAATGCCTCACAAACATACTCGCAAAGGCCCTGCCGATAAATC
>QGMI01000532.1:0-26601 GCA_007821535.1 Lachnellula occidentalis
CTTTACAACTCCTTCGCCCCAGCCGCCACACACGTAAAATCACAACTCCACGACTCAATCCCCGCCGCATACACCACGCTCCCCGCCCCACAATCATCCGTCGTCCAGCTCGTCTCCGTCTCCTTAATCTCAAACCCAAGCTTCACCTTCGTGCGCCCCGTCTCCGGATCCGTCATCGACGCCCGCACATCCTGCGTATCGTAATCAAACGCAGCCACATTATCCACATTCGTGATCGTGATGGGGTGCGCCACGCCGTCGCTGACGGTGATGGAGTCGCCGAGCCCCATGTTCTGGTTCTTGAGCGTCGCGATGACGGTGTTGTCTTGCCGCAGGGCTTGCGGCACGTTGTATACGGTCAGCGTCCAGATGGTGGTGCCGCTCCAGCGCGCGAGGCCGATGCTGCAGTTGACGGCGGCGTCGCGGGTTGGGAGGAGGCTGAGATGCGGGCGGTTAGTAGGAGTGGGCTAGTACGTGCGGGGGGTGGAACACATCAACGTACTTTTCGCTGGCGGCGCAGAGGCTGCTGGTTACTAATGCGACGGCGAGGTTTGTGGAGAGCTTCATGTTAATGTTTGTCTTTTGGTACTAAGTTCGAAGAACGATAAAGGAATTGGAAATGGAAATGGAGATAGAGATAGAGAAGTCGGACGAGATCGATGCAGTTGGATTAACGTTGGCTGACGGGTGGACTACAAAGGATCTGCAGGACACACTGCAGGCCTGCCAATAGACGGTCGTTTTATTTGTGACACGCTGACATGGGTGAAGGATCTGGGCGGCTACAGTCTTTTGTCGTCCAATCGGGTCGTGACCGCGTGTTGAAGGTGCATACCTTATAACCGACTTATAACCGCCAGCTTATAAGTGGAATGATACGTCTATAACATCAGTTAATGTTCGCAAAATACATAGAGATAAAAGAACTCTTGACATATATCTCTACTGGCTTTCAATTTCCCGTATTACTTCTGAAAACGTGGACAAGCATCACTTTTGGGACAGAATAGAGGGGTATTTCGAAATATCAGAATGCGGGGTTATGGTCGCATAAGGGAGAGTTTAGCATTATAAGCAACACTTTCAAGATTCTATATAGCAATTATGATTTACAGAGCTGAAAATAATGTGCAAAACTATCACCCTTTAAACACATCCCTCGATAGCCCATATTTCAGAAGGGGTCCCGCAATTCTTTATTGTCATCAAGTGAAACTATAACTTAATAACTTTCCCTCTCCAGAAAGCATTAACACGCGAATTTTCAATTTTCGTTCCTCGTTCTCTTAAGAATTTCCCTATCAATTCTAATTTCCGGATCCGGAGTTGCCTTTGCTTGCTTTCTTGGCCGTACTTATATCCCTAGATTTCTCAACAAACTTCGATCATTATTTAGTATGTGGTTGCGGGCTGGCTGGCACTGGAGTAGGTTCCTTGTTCCGGGAATTGGGTCTCAAAGGACCCTTCTTTAACCTTCGATTCCAACTTGGCATGCAGTTTCGGGTAGGGCTTCTTGGTATTAGATTCTAACAAAGGACCTGTTCTAGTGGTCGAGGTTTGGATACTTTCGACGGCAAAGAGTGGCTTTCTTGTCGATACCTTGTACAGCACCTCTTTCCCTCCAATTAGTATCTTCTTGCAATTTCCCTTGCGTTTCTTTTTTCCGTTATCAGCATCAATGTCTTTCTTCTTCCCGTTCGGCATCTATGATCTTTCGTCTTTTTCCCCCATGATCCCATCTTAGCACGTGGGATTTCATGGAGTAGGCCTTCTTCCTATATTCCTACTTTTCGCCAGGAGCTTCTTGGCTTTCTCTCTATTCAAACTCTTTTCTTTGATAAGCTAATTCTATATCTTCCCTCAAATAGTAATGATATACACGGTGACCGAATTCGGTGCTTTGGAAACCGAAGCAGTAGATCTCTAATGCCATCGACTTATTCGCTCCTTGTTCCCTCAAATATCCTCTTTTTTACGGTCTGGAACTTCTTTCAGGAGTTGGTTTCATATCCCTTTCGATTTCTGTTCTTGCTAGTTGCAATGTCCTTTATTGAGAAGCAATAGCGATCGCCTGAAAGTTCTGCGATAAAATACGATTCAAATAGCCACTGTATATTCTAAACGCTACCACTGCCTTCCTGATATACATATATTGATTTGCTGATACGAAAGCTATAAACAAGCGAGGTGCAGGGACGCTGAATATAAGCTGCTAGGAAATATAGCTGTCTGTAGAGCTTCAGGAAACTACTATCATAAGACATTGGCTATGTGAGCGCTGTTTATGCTCTTATCTGTTTCTCGTGAGCATAATGTTGGTCTATTGTTAAGGGGCAATACAACCGCGAACTCTATGGCTAGGATCTAACTTATAGAACACTTATAATTAATAAGTAAAATAATAAGGGGTTATAATAAATATATTATAGAATGGATAGTATTCTAAGTAAGTAGAGAAACCCCGTTTTATAAGGCTTCCCCTAGCTTAGGTACCTGACTATTTATTACGTAGTAGCGTATTATAACCTTATAATATTTATCCCTTATAGAATAACTTACTCGTCCTAAGTAGTATATAAAAAGTAGTGTTTTACTACTAAAAACCAAGTTAAAACGTAAAGAAATGCTTTATAATAAGCGTATAGGCGAGAACCTAACTGATAATAAAACATACTTCCCTTTTTTAGTAAATAGGGGACGCTAAGCTAAATCTAGAATCCAGCCTCTTTATAACCTCCTTTACTCTCTATAATTCCTAAAACTTTATAACTTCTTATATCTTAGCATCTTAATATTTTTAATGCTTTCTATAACTTTATTACTATTAAGTAATACATTTGCTATTAATATCTTTAAGTCATTTATTGCTTCATTTTAGTTCTATACATTTCTATCCTATTGCTAGTATTAGCAGTCTAAAATCGAACTTTATTATTAATGTCTAAATCTTCTAAGTCTTAATACTATTATTATTCTATCTAAAGACATATGCTAGGTAGTCTAATTTCCTTTCTATATATCCTAAGTAGAATTTAGTTATTGTTAAAGCATTAAATAATACATTCTAGACTTTAATCTATCAACTTCAATTTACTAATTCTACTAAAACCTTTAATATTTTCACGTTTTAAGCATATCAACAGTTCTAATATTACTAGCTTGCTCTCTAATTTGCTAAGGAGTTAGCTAATCAATAGTAACTTCATATAAATATAACTACTTTTATAGCTTTTTAATAATATTAATAATTTTTAGAACTTGTTAAGAAGATATAATAGTAAGTACTTTACTTTATATCTTATATCAACTCTAGTATTAACTTTTATACTAAAGTATAGACTTTATGCGCTAGTTTTAAGTTACTTTTATGATTTTTCCTTGCTATTTTTATTTAGTCGCTTGATATTACTATTAACTTTATTATTACTATTAAGTTCATTTAATAATCATTTACTTCACATTTTAGTATAAGTCTTACTAAGATTCTTATACTTTGTCTATACTAATATTACATTTAGACGACGAATATATCAATATTAGTTTTAATATAAGGTTCTAAGGTTCTAATGCTCTAATAAGATACTATAGTAGTATATTGAGTACTAAATGTATTTCTTAGAGATCTTAGTATCGTTTTTATATTAATCTTACTACTAGATTTCTATAACGTTCTCGATTTCGCTAACTTCCTTCTTGAATTTGTTTGATTCAATTTTATTAATACTATTAATTATATTATTATTTTTAGCTTCGGCCCTTCTTAGTTCTTATTTACCTAGTACATCTTGGTTATAACATTTCGACTTTATACAAATCCGAATTTCTAAAACTTTCTAAGTCTATTTTATTAAAGTCTAGTATATTTTCTAACTTCCTTTAATACTATTATAGTAAGTCTATCATTAATATGGCAATAAGGACATAATGTTAGGATAGAGTAGAGGAGTCTATGACCTTATTACTAGCCTCTCATTTAGGGATTGCTAGCTCGTTTGCTAGCTCTAGTCTAGAAAGACTTTAAACTTCTTCTCTTTATTAGAGTATTCTAGGTTTAGATATCTTCCTATTCCTTTATTAATAGTACTATTACTAACCTTTCTAGTTCTTAATAATATTAGATATGCTTTATATTTAGCTTAAATGTTCTAGGTTTAGAAGTTCCTCTAATTTTCTTATTAACCATTTTATTACTAATACTTCTAGTTTTAATAACTTCTAACATATTAAGTCTAACTTAGATGCCTTTATATATTATTATAAGAAGTACTACTTGCAAGTAAATGCTTTCTTCTACTTATTAGAAAGCTTTCCTCTATAAGCTACTACTATTGCAATTCCTATAGCAAGCTTTAGCCTTTAGTTATTATCTTAACTTAGACTTCTAATGCTATTATTAGCCTTAAAGTAGGTTAGTTTAATTGCTATTTGCATATAGTAAGTTTCTATATCTAACCTTTCTAGTTTATTACTAATATCTTAGGTTAGCGTTCTAAGAAGTATCTTAAATATTCCTATACTTTATATTTTTTACTTTTATATTAAAGATACCTAATAGGTATTAGGGAAGTAGTACCTGATATTCATATCTTAAAGAAAGCTATAATCTAATCTCTACTAGAACCTCTTAGTATTTCATTATTATTATTATTATCTTTATGCTTTTATTATTCTTACTTTTATTTATTAACTTTATATAGAATCTCAACTTTGCTATTCTTCTAATATCTAAGCTTTCTTAAAACTATTTAATATAATTATTACTATCTTTTTACTAATAGTATATTATTATTAGAGGAATCTCTATCTAGGTTTATATAGTACTATTCTACTAACTACTAACTTACTTATACTTTATCTAGAAGTAATAATAGTAGTAATAATAGTAGTAAGACGCTACTATCATTATTATTAAGGTGGCTACCTATTATAAACTTTGCTTTTCCTTATTTTTAGCTTTTATATAACCTTTTTCATTTCTTTTTTATCTTCTTTCCTTCCTTTTAACTTTATAGCTTTAGAATTTTTATTATAAAACTACTAATGATTATCCTTATATAGAACTTTAAGAAAGGTGTCCCTTTTAGATAGGTTAAAATAATAAGGATTATCCTACTTTAGCTATTACTTAAGACGCGACTAGCCTTAATATCTTAGTTCTATATATACTTTCTCTAGTATAATTATTATCCTAATTAAAAATCTTATACCTCTTATGCCTTTAGCATTAATAGTATAAGGGCTAATACCTTCTTAAAGGGACCTTATAGATATACTATATTATTATATTAGTAATAGGCTAAGGTGCTTCCTATCTTATATAAAGGTGTCTAGGCTCTACTATAATTGCTATATTATTAAAAAGAAGTCGTAAAAGCTTGTATATAAACCTCGTCCCTTATAGAATAATATATGACTCGCCTTGAGTCTATTTTATTATATCGTCTAAAGAATCGTTTAGCGCTAGATGTCTTATAATAGTACTACGACTATGTAGTTAATATTAGTCTAGCGGTTCTTCTTATAATAACTTGTCTATTATTTCTAACTTTATTAATACCATATTACTATTACTATAGAACTATCTATCCTATTGAAAGAATAGCTTTAGCTTATTTATAAAGACCGTTCCTTTTAATTATGCTCTATTATTACTAAGTTCTTTCAATTTAAAATAACCTTTATCAATATTAGCTTCTCTAATTTAATATAGTCCTAGCTAATAAAAGTCTAGCTTTATTGTATTAGACATATTAATTTCTTAAATCGAATCTTATCATAGCATAATATCTCTAATCTTAAATAGTCTAGTATATAGGCTATATTTCAAGTCTTATACTTCCTTTCCTTTCTAGTACTTTTAAGTCTTCTAAAGTTGAGCTTTTATAATATCTTTATCCTATAGCTAGAACTAGTATGTTCTAAGCCTAATTAGATTGTTATAGTTCTTAACTTCTTCTTATATAAAGAGATATTGCTATATTATTATAGTAGATTTAATTAGTAGTATAGCTTCTTATTTACTTACTATATAGAATAGAGTCAACCTTATTAATACTAATATAGTTGTCTATTCTATAAGAAGAACTATAGGGATATTATCTAGTTATAGACTATCTATCTTTACTAATATATTCTTGATTAGGCTATATCTACGTTTAATTTAACTAGTAGTACGCGTATTATAAGAGCTGATAATAATTCTATTAACTTCTATTTTATTTAGAAGCTTGATAACTTTAGCTTTGAATTCTCTACTACTATTAACTTATAGTCTATTAAATAGTCTATGCCTATAAATTACTTCTTCCTATATAAACTTTGCTACGCTTATAGCGTCTTTATTAGCAAGTGCCTTAGCTTTAGGGTATCTAGAGAGGTTATCCCTAGTAATAATAAGATATGTTGTACCCTTCTTAAATAGTATAAAAGTAATATTAATATCCTAGCATTTAAATATTCTATTAGTAGTCTAAGGAAATAAAGCTTCTTCTAGTTAATACGTTAACTTAAATTAGCATTCTAGATAAGTTTTAAGGTAGCGCTTAATATCTATATAGATTCTATCCTAAAAGTATTAAGTAGCAATCCTAGTATAGGTACTTTCATGACTTTTATATCCTATTTTATTATATATTTCCTTTAGAATTTATTTCTTTATTTTAGGCTTATCTACTATAAGCCTTATAAGATACCCTTTTCTAGGTAACTTCTATAGCCTATAGTAGTAAACCGTAAAATAAGATACCTTCTTCTTAAATACTTAGAACTATATTAGGTTTATATCTTTTAGTTTCTTAAAGGTTATTAGAAACCTCCTTACTTTAAGGTAGAATTCTTTATACTTATATATTAAAAGAGGTTAGTTATTATTAGCTTTAGGAGCATTAGGAGTATTATCTATACTAAAATCTATTTCTTCTTCTAGTTGCTTTTAATGCTTTTGTATTTCTTTTTTAATCTAATACTAGACTAGATAAAGGTAGGTCTTATCCTGCCTCTTATTAGAGTCTAGCCTAGTGTCTAATATATCTAAGACCTCACTTTCCTCTTTTTCTATAGTAACTAGTATAATCTCTATTACTCTAAGTTCTATTAGTATCTAGTTATTAATATCCTTATTAGATATACTTGAATTATTAGGATAAAGTAGTCGTCTTAATAAAGTATCTACTATAACGTAAGTGCTTCTAGTAATATAGTAGACTTTAAAGTTAAAGAAGTAAATCTAAGCTAACTAGTAAGTGATAAGAGCATTTAGGTAGTCTATAGTACCTCTATTTAGTTATACTATAAGTATATTAGCATTAATCTCTAAGATAAAGTATACTCCTACGAGCTAAACTTATAGTTTCTTTAAGATCTTAAGTATTCTATATGCTTCTCATTTAGTAGCATTATAGTTTCGCTTTATATAGTTCTAGTTGCTACTCTTATATCATATAGGGCATACCTTCTTACTTATAAGGTCTTATTAGCCTAAGTAGCCTCTCTATCCTTTAATACTAGTATCTACTAGAATGATAATATCAGGTACTCTATTAGAATAGTTAATCTAAATAAGTATTAGAAAGGTAGATAGTATATACTATAGCTTTTTTATAGTAATACTATAAACTTTAGGATCTTAGTAAAATATGATATTCTTCTTAAAGAGCTTATAGATAGGCTTATAAATTATTATATATCCTTTAATCTAAATGTAGAAGTAGCTTATTATCCCTAAGAATCGTTTTACCTCTATAATACTCTTGTATTTCTCTTACTTTAAGATCTTTTAGACCTTTAAGGCTAAGAGTTCCCTATCTTTAGAGTTGTATATAAAGCCTACTATATTAAGGCCGTTTATATAGAATTTGGACTTTTCTTTAATAGTAGTTCCTACTTGCTTTAAGACTTTAAGTAATCTATTAATATTATAGATATGCTTAAATATAAATTGCCTTATACCTAAGAATTATAGGATTTCCTTCCTATTATAGTTAGTATAGAGTCCTTTAATACTTATATTATCTATAAAGGGAATTGCTATAGTTAGTATAAGCTTATTAAAGATAAACATTATAGTCTTTATAAACTAGGCTATAGAATTTGTTACTCTTATTAGTAGTCTAGTATTTCAGACTAGTCTAATAGACATGAAGAATGCTATTATATTTCGACTCTTCTTATATAGTACTTAGTTATTATACCTAGAGAATATATTAATTAGTATCGCCTATATACATCTTATAAATACTTCTAAATATTCATTAATAGAGGGAGGTAAATTAGTATCTTATATTATTACTACATTTAACTTTATTATAAAGTTAATTAATCAGTAGGTTCTAGGTTGCTTCTTTACAACTAAGAACTATAAGTTTTAGTATAGTCTATTATAATACTTAATTATGCCTCGTTCTAGGCGTTCTTATAGCATTTAGATTACTATTAGTAATAGTACTTAGGGACATAGAAAGTTAGCTACCTATTAAGCTTTATATTTAATAACGTTTAGTATAATAGGTAGTAAAACGTCTTTATGAAAGACCTTATATTAGGTCTAGTCGAAGGTAATAGCCTTCTCTTATACTACTAGCACTTCTTCTAAATATTATCGCTTAATAGGTTATAGTTCCTATATAATATCTAGTCTTTTTAGATTTTCTTTAGTTAATTGCAATCTCTTAAGGATATTTATAAATCGTAGAATCATATAGTCTTTAAATTCCCTAATATGCTTTTAAGGAGTATTATGTACTTTTAACCTTTTATACTAGTCTTTTCTTCTACTAGGTACTTTCCTATCGCCTTAGTCTTAGTTGATAGGCTTAACCTTCTTATCTTTAGTCTTATATATAGTATTAACCTTAGTAGTCATTTATTAGAACTATTGCTTAGGCCTATATTTTATAGCAATTCTATTTACTTTAGCTTCTAGAAGTCTATTCTTATAGATTATCTCTTTATTAATAATCCTTTTATAATATAGCTTATTAAAGAAAATACCTTCCTATATGAGGTCTAGTACTATCTTTATAAAATCGAAAATGCTTTTGACCTAGTCTTGTCCTTTTATAAGCTATAGATTAGGTTGCTACTAGCTTATAGGATTTTATAGTACTAGGTTTATTATAACTCTAAAGTAGCAATTCTAATTAAATAGGCACTATTTACATACTATCCCTATAGGCACAAATAGGGCCTTAGGATAGTATTATTATAGATATCTATTAATTCATTCCTAGCTAGTAATAGAGAAGACATTAACGTCTCATCTTTTATAAGCTATTAAAGTAGTCTTATACTTATCATATAGAGGCTCTAGATCTTCTTTGATCCTAGCTGCTTAATCTAGTACCTACTTGCTTATATTATTATGAAGTTCTTAAATAATTCGATCTAAAAACCTCACTTCTTTATTATATATTTAATAGCAAGTAAGGCATTTATATTCTTTTCCTAGTTTAAATTGCTTATACAGCTAGTCGACTTCTATAGCTTCTAGATAATTGACTTTTATATTAGCAATTTTAGTATTAATATTATCCTAATAGCTAAAGTTACCTCCTAGTTATTAATCTAAGTTAGAGTCTTTAGATTTACTAGGTAATATGATTATTCTAGATGAGTCCTTGTTCTTCTTAGGCTCTATTGCCTTATTAGCAATAAATTAGGTAATATCCCCTATTTCAGGGTCGACTAGTAGACTTATAATAGGTCTGCCTATACTATCCTAGGGATAGCGAAAGCTTATCCTAGCTTATTAGAAAAAAGGTATTCCTAAGATAACTTTCTTAGCTTTATAAGGAATGATATAGAACTAGGAGCATATAACTATATTCCTAATTATTGAATTAATATACTGCCGTGAGTATAGCTAGGCGGTAAAGGGGAAACTCGCTTAAGGCATAGCTAGTTAGCAAGAGGAGACTTAAGTAACTTCTCTACTTTAGTTTCCCTTTCTCTCTTTAATCAATCTATACTCTCTTATCTTCTACTACTTAGTTACTATATTCTAATAGGTCATAAGTCTTAGGTTAGCATAGAGGGTATATTATAAGGCGACACATGTATATATATACGTATACGTATATGAAATATTAATAAATATTTTATTAAGTACTAAAAACATAATTACTAAGCTCGCGCAAGCTTGTGAAATATATTAAAAGCTTTTAAAGGAATAGGCCTTTAGAAGAATATTAATATACTAAAATAAGCTAACTACGATTAATAGTTTAAGATAATTAAACGGATTATAGATAGAGAAGATATTATATTTCTCTTATAGCAAACTATTTAAAAGTATACAAGTATCTTTAAACTTAATCGAAAAGTTGAATTAGAGTTACTAGAATAGATTTATAATATAAAGAAGGACCTAGATAGCAAGCTAGGAGAGAAAAAAATATAGGTATAGACTAGTAAAGTACTATAAAGAAAGTATAAGAAGGCAGAAGTAGGGTTCTTAATTAACTTTAAACTTAAGTTAAATAAAGCTAATAAAAGCTAGATTAAACTTAAAGAGGGTTTAGGCACTAAGATTACTATACTTAAGAGTAAGTATTATACGATTATATATACTATAGGTAGCTAGCTTATTAGAACCTTTACTTCCTAGTCGATAAATATAAAGATTTCACCTAGTAATAACTTGGTTAAGCTCTATATTATATAAAAGGAAGCTTACTACTAGATAATAATAATATTCGATAACGATTTCATATAGCAACTTTTTATTAATAGCCTTCAACCTTAATATGCTTATAATAATATTACTAATGCCTTTATACTACTTATAAAGGAGACTTAAGATACTAAGATATAGAAGCTTAATAAAAAGTAGGAAAGGCTTTCTATTATATGAAAAGAGAGAAGTTTTATTATAGATAGTATAGAAGTTATAGATTAATAAGATTGATATAAATCCTTTATAGATTACATTTAGGGCGAAGCTATCTTTATCACATATAGAAAGGATAAAGGTTATCTCTATTCTAAATCTCTAAGCTAAGATAAGTTAATCTAAATAGACTATTTCAAATACGGATCAGGTAAGTATAAGAGCATTATATGCCCTTTTATAGAAAAGGGGTTTAACTATACTAAGGCAATATAAATCAAAAATAAAGGCAAAGAAAGTAATAAAGAGAAATAGAGATTCTAACTACTAATCCTAAATGCTAAATGCTTACAATTACTATATAACTATTCTTAAGCTTAGTAATAATTAATATAATTACTATTCTTATACTTAAGAAGCTTAACCTAGAAAAGAAATTTTCTTTTAAGATTACTATCTTAGAATAGTAGTAAAAAGGATCTAGATTAGATAGCAATTAAGTCTAATTATAAAAAAAGAAGTAAAAGCTATACTTAAGATAAAAAGATAAGCTTTTAAGATAAAGCAAATATTGCTACTAGTAATAATTTTAAAAGTGAAATTAAAGAATTTAGTAGAATTATATAGGAAGCCTATAAGGATATCCCTACTATAGTATCTATAATAGATATAGGCTATATATTACATATAACTGACTAGCTCTCTATCTTTAGCTTACTTCTGAAGCTATGTTAAAGGAGTATTTAAGTAGGAGGAGGGCGCTTCTATTTAGAGAGGATTAGAATAGCTATAGTTAAATTAAATAGTAGATAATGTATTTTCCTTAAAGACACTCTTTATATACCTGGCCTAGGCTGTATACTCGTTTTAGTAAAGAAATTACTTAGTTTTTAGCTTATTAGATTATTTAATACTTAATGAATAGTTTTTCTTAGATAATCTAATAGTATTTTATTAATTAAAGCATATATAAAGAAGGGACTATATATCATCTCTAAAATCTTACTAGAGGTAGATAGGAAATCCTTCCTAATATATATATTAGATTATTAAGCTTAAAACCTAGATCTTAGCAAGTAGGGGAAACTATATTCTAGAGCTTGTAATATAAATCTATCTTAACCTTAGATAAAAGTTAATCTGAAATCTGCTATAAGAAGTAAGACTTAATACCTAAACTAATACGTAGCCTTTAAAGTAATAAAGGAAGATAACTAGAAGCTAGTAAAGAACATTTTTAATAACCTAGAAGATAAAGTCTTAGAAGAAGAAAATAAGATAGTTGAAATTAAGCAACTTATTATATCTAATGCTTTTAGAAATATTCTAAAGAAAAAAAGGAATAGCATTATATACTAAATATAAAAGAATAAGATTTAAGAAAGTAAAGTAGAAACGATAAAGAAAGATGTATTTATATTAAAGAAATGGCGATTATAATAAGAGCTTTCTTGATATGTATACTACTATTAAAGGTTCTATCATATAGGACTAGTAGTCTTAATATTACTTCATATAGTTATAAATATTAAGAAAATCATTATTCTAAGCTAGATACTACTCTATAAAACATACTATTAGTTAAAGATTAAGAAATAGCAACTAAAGACGCTTGCTAAATACATATTAGTACTACTTGCATTAATTAGCTTTAACGTAGTAGGGCTATTTCCTAAATCCTATAAAGGATATTAATACTTTAAAGAAGTAATTAATAGCTAGACTTAAAAGATATAGACTTTACTTTTTAAGAATCAAAAGGAGATACTACTAAGGCTAAATAAATAGTAAAAGGCTTAAGAACTTAAAAGTGACTAATAAGTTAAAGTAGTAAGAATAGATAATGCTCTAGAAATCTTTTAAATATTATGAGAATAGGAATTATAAGATAGGGTAGCTGTATAATTAATAGAGGCTTATATATTAGTATAAAACAGACTTATAAAACGCTTAATTTAATTAATAGAGTATAATATTAGAGCTATACTTAATGATATAAAGCTTCTAGTTAAATTCTAGTATAAGGCTATATAGGCATAAGTATATACCTAAGCTTGAATAAGAATAGGACTTCTAATAGTAGAAGAAGTAATTAATAAGATTACTAGAAAGCTGTTTAAAGTTAAATACCAAATATCGCTATAAGAAGCATATATAGAGAAAGTCTTAGAAGCTCATAACTATATCAAAACCTAGGGTTATAAGGTTATAGTATATATTAAAAGAAAATCTCTATTAGGCTAGTAAGATAAGTTTATACTACTAGGAAGGGAAGGTATATTTATAGGCTATAACAAGTATATAATAGTATATTATAGGATCTACGCCTTAGATATACATAATATAGTTATATTAAGTAATATTAAATTCTTTAAAGATATACCTAGTAGCTTAATTAATAACTACTAACTCTAGATAAAACTATCTAATAAGACATTTAAGAAGTCAGATAGGTAATATAGTAAGTATATAATTAGAAATCGCTATAGGAGACTATTTAAACAAGTTCCTACTATTAACTTAATATAAGATAAGTAGTAGAACTAAGGAAATATAGCTTGCTTTATAAAAGAAGGTAAAAGCCTACTAGTAGAAGAACTAATAGAAGTAGGTAAAGATACTAGGAATAGTAAAGAGATAGATAGATATATCTTCTCTAGTCTAGCCCTACTTATTACCCTAGAGTATAAAAAGCTAATAGCTAAAATAATACTAATAGTTATAATTAGAGTAGCTAAAACTAGGATACTAAGCTTATTTAAAATCCTAATAGAAGCTAAATTAGTATAAGACCTAAAAGAATAAAGGCTTTTAGGAAACTAAGAGGACTAACTTTTAATATTACTATTTCTAGCATAATCTAACTAAATCCTTTAGTCTAAAACTAAATAAAGGGCTAAAGAAAGCAATAAAGAACTAGACGTAAAACGTCTTAAAGTAATACTAGTAGTACTAGATTAGTTTAGCGACAAGTAAAGTAAAGAAGAGGAGATAGTAATATTTACCTTTAATGCTAAGTATAATATCCTAATCCTAAATAGCTATAAGGAGGTAATTAATAACCTATAATATAGGAAGTAATAGCAAGATACTATCGAATTTGAAATTGTTTAACTTTTAGTTAATAATACTTAGGAAGAGAAAATACTACTACTTAAAGTAAACCTTATTAGCTTTAAGTAGGTCTTTACTCTTAAATTCAACCTAGACGGAATGCTAGAACGATTTAAAGCCTAACTTATTACCTATAGCTTTACTTAATAATATAGAGTCGACTATATAGAGATATTTGTACTAACGGTCTATATGGTAACGCTTAGAGCATTCTTTGCTATTATAGCCTATAAAGACTTAGAATACAGATAATATAATATCAAAAACGCATTTATAGAATTAGAACTTAAAGAAGAACTTTAGATAAAGATACCTTAAAGGGTATAATAGACGAAGAATAGAACTACTATATACCTTCTATAAAGTCTATATAGTCTTAAGTAGTTAGTAAGAGACTAGAATCTTCTAATAAAAGCTAAACTTCTAAGTTAGGGTTTTAGTTAAAGTAAGGCTAATCTATGTTTATATATATATGTAGAATGTAGGATACGACTTTTAGTCTATATAGATGACTTAGTAGCTACTATGCTAAAGCAAGAGGACCTTAGCTAGTTCTATTAGAAGCTAAATACTTAATTCTATATAAAGGATATAAAAGAAGTATTAAAGATCCTTAGTATTTAGGTAACTTAAGACTAGAAAAGAAAGATACTTAAACTAGATCAAGAATAATATCTTAAGAAGGTTCTTTATAAGTTTAGGTTCCTTTATGCTATATATAAATTAATCTCTATACTAATAGATAGATATTCTAAGCTTTAGAAGGCTATTTTAGATAATCTAAGGATTGATTAAACCTAGTACTAAGAAGTGATTAGATCTATGATATATACTATAGTATATATAAGGCCTGATATAGTATTCGTACTAGGGAGATTAAGTTAATATATATAGGACCCTACTAAGTATTATAAATAAGTACTATAATATCTACTTTAATATCTATAATTGATAATCAAGTTTCAAATTAGCTTTAGACTAAAAGGAAATCTTATTATCTATTTAGATACTAACTATACTAGTAATAAGATAGACTAAAAGAGCGTTATAGTATTAGTTAGACTTATTAGAAAAGGCCTAGTCTTTTAGGAAAGTCGAAAGTAAATATTAGTCTCAACTTTAATAACTAAAGCTGAATATATAGTAATGAGCTTTATAGTAAAGCAAGGCTAATAGATAGCCTAGATTCTTTATAACTTAGGAAAAGGGGAATATATTACTAAAAATCATTAGATAGTTAATATAAGAAACGATAACTAGAAAGCAATTGCTCTAGCTAAGAATCCTTAGCTTATAGAAAGGTTAAAATATATTAATATCTACTATTATAATATTTGAGACTTATAGGATAGAAAGAAGGTTATAGTAGGTTATGTGTCTATAAATAAGATAGCTACAGATAGGTTTTTAAAGCCTCTTATAAAGAAGCCCTTTAAGGAGTTCCTAAAATAAATTAGAGTGATTCTAAAAGGATATGATAGTATAGGAATAGTAACTCCCAAGCTTGATTAAAGTTTAAAACGATTACTAATATTTTTTTTATAGCTTTACTATTTTTGTTTATTAATTTTTATTACTTACACTTTATTTCCTTTACTATTATATATAAATAGCTATTCTTGGTTTAATAGGAGCTTATTCTTACCTTTTCTTGCAAGTATATTTTATGTTTTTACTTTATATCATATTAATTTCATTAACTTATTTTATAGAAAATTGCTATTATTACTTTATTTCTTTATAATAGTATTATAAAGTAGGAGAGGTAACATTCCTAAGTAATGCTAAAGCTACTTAAATAAAAAGTAGGGCCTAATCTTAAGCTAGAAAATAAAAGTAAACTAGAAAAATCTATCTTTAAGCTCCTTCCTTTATAACCTAAGCTCCTTTTCTACTATAAGGATTAGCTTAAGTAACTTGACTATATACAACTATAGCCTTTCCTTTAGCCTTAGCCTTAGGTGCCTTAGCCTTAGCCTTAGCCTTAAGTGACTAAGCCTTTACCTTAGCTATAAGCTTTGCCTTTATAAGCTTATAATTAAATTTAGCCTAAGCTAAGTTAATATCGATTAGTTTAATTAATTAGCAACTATATAAATGCTATTAGTTAGCTATTTCCTATAGAGCATGTGATTAGTCAAGTTAAATAGGAAAATAGCTAAAACCTACCTTATTACTAGTAAGAACTACTATATAAAGAATTATAGCGACCTGTAAAGTATAACTAATCTCTATAATAATACAAGTATAATTATAGCTATATAAAATATATTGCTTGCTCTTGCCTAGTATATTGCTATAAGCCTTCTTTAATACCCTAGCAACTATAGATTAGAAGCATCTAAGGCATAAAACGGCCTAGAGAATAATGCTGCCTATAATAAAAGTATCGCTTTTAGTAAAGCCGAGCTTGCTTTTAGTCTTACTCTTATCTAGAGCTAGAATCTTTAGTCCCTAGTACCTAAAACACTATTAGTATAAGTATAAAAATGATAAAATAAAGAAGAATATTAAACCTTCTTTAACTTAATAGCTACCTTACTACTCTTTAACTTTATTATATCTAGTTGCTCTTAAAAGAAACTAGTACTAGCAATTAATACTATAGAAGTACTAGACGCTATAGCTGCTACAACTAGAGCTTCCTTATTATCATTTTCGCTTAACTATATTATATGATTAGAATTTATATATATTATAGGAAATTGTAATATATACTATAAAAGGAAGCCTTATCTTTAATTTAAAGTCTACAAGCTTTAGAAATTAAAGGAGATAGTAATAATTAAAGAGTTTAAAGTTATATATTAATTGTTTATTAATATTATAGATACTATAAAACATATATGCTTAGATATGCTCTTGCTAGGAGTGCTAGTATATAGGAGAGATAGCGAAATAAGAGTATGAGACATTATAGTAGACTAGGATTTAGATTAATAGTATGAAGAAAGATATAAGGTAGTATATAAAGTTGCTAGATAGGGAAGGTATAATATTAATAAGGAAGGAATAATACTTATTATTTTAGGGATTTATTTTAGAAATGATAGTACTATGCTAATAGGAGATATTTAGGCAATATGAAAAGGCTTAAGCTTTAGAAAGTAGTAGGAGCTACTTGTATTAAAGTAGGAGTATTAAATTAATATACTACTATAAGTATAGCTAGGTAGTAAAAGGGAAACTTGCTTAGGGTATAGCTAGTTAGCAAAAGGAGACTTAAATAGCTTCTCTACTTTAGTCTCCCTTTCTCTCCTTAATTAATCTATGCCTTCTTATCTTCTACTACTTGGTTACTATATTCTAATACTAATTACTATTATAATATTATCTGCAAATCTTAGGAATCTGCTTTAACTTCTCATAATACTAGTTATCTATATCTTATAATCTAGGGTAAAGGTGACTTAAGCTTTAGACGTAGTAGTAGTACTTATTATATTAACTTTAGCTCTACTATCTAGGATTATATAGTAATCTATTACTTTATTCTATCCTTTAATAGTAATTATTACCTTTAGCATAGGAGAGATATAGTAAGCGAATCCTATAAATTCTATTAAGTTGACTTCTATAGATTCTATAGATTCTACTTCCTAATAGGTAAAATTCTTAATCCTAACTAGTCTTATTAGTTTCTTATAATAGGTAAAGTTTAGAATATTAGCCTTAGTAGGTATCTTTCTTATTTTCTAATTAATCTTCCCTTCTGCTAAGCTTTTATCTAGTATTCTTTTATCTATTAGACCTAATCTTATAATGAGATTTCTAATATTAATACCTAGTTCTAGTAGTCTAATAGGCATTCGTATCTAGGCTTTAAATGATAACTCTTTTATAATCCTTATAGCTTTTAGCGCCTTTTGTACCTTAGCTTGTTTCATAGTACGACTTACTTTTAAAACCTCTAATTAGTCATCTCCTTTATTATCTACTATCTATATATTAGACGAGTTATTTGCTTCCTTATCCTTTATAGAATGCTTTTCTTTTCTAGGTTTAGTAAATACTACTACTAGCTTAGGTTTCGCTTATAGTAGTCCATTATCTAGTACGTTAATAATAATGCTATTTTGCGGCTTAGGCTTAGGTTTAGGCGACTTCGTTCTAGCTAGCTAGGCCTATTCTTATAGCTTCTCTTAAAGTGTCTTATTCGGCTTTTAGGGCTTCTTCTTTTAAATTATCTTGCCTAGGACTAGCTCTACTACTACTTTCCTTTCTATTAAAAGATTCTAGATTTTAGTAGTACTTTCCTCTATTAGGATCTAGGTTTCTAGTACCCCCTTATTTTTAAGAACCTCTTATACTTTAATATTTATAACTTCTATTATGACTTCCTTACTAAATAGTACTACTTGAGCTACTCTCTAAGTATCGGCGATACTGCTTATAGACTTGTCGTCTATACCTAATCTTATAAATATTTAGAAGTATTATAATTAATTAGGATTAAGCTAGATTAGTTTCAAATTAGCTTTATCCTTAGGCCGTAGTCTAAGATAGATTTCTACTATATTAGAAAGGTCCCTAGGGTCCTTTCTCTTTTCATAGATAATTCCTAATCTATAAAATACCTAATAGTCTTAGCATTAGTTCTACTATTAATGCTTTAGCTAGAGTTATATTCCTAGCAAAATTTTATTTAGGTACTATCGATATTTAGCAAAATCTACTTTCTATATATAGCTTGCTTATACTAGTATTACTAGCATATTAGATATACCTTCTTCTAGAATATTAAGTAGAAGCTTATTAATTTCGACTATTATAGGCTACTTATAGATTCAGTCTATAATCATTTAGTTAATACGGAGCAATTTAAGCCTATTTATAATATCTTCTAGCTTCTTTTTAGAAACGCTGTCTATTAACTAGTTCTATAGTTGTCTATCGTCTTATAGTATGTTATAAAGTAGTACTAGACTCTTCAATTTCTTAGTTTCCTTTTATCTATATAGAATTAATTAGACTAGCGAGTAAATTAAGGCTACCTCCTTACTTAACTAATATAGTAATATCGCTATTAACTGCTTATCTAGGCATTAACTAATTTCCTTAATACTAATAATATCCTTTTTAATATAATTATATACCTATTTAAATTCCTATATATATTTTTAACTATACTTAAATTCCTTATAGGTATACTTTATTACTTTATCTTAAAGGTTTTATAAAAGTCCTTAGAGGAACTTTATTATCATTTAGTAGTTAGTTAACCTAACTTCTTATAGTAATCTTATAACTATATTATTAAATTTATGATAGTAAGTCTAAATCTATATCTTTAAAATTGTCCTTATCATTCCTTAAAAGGTTTAGATAACTTAGTCTAAATAACTAATAATATACTTTATCTAATCTATATCCCTAGCTTAATGCTCTTTATAAAGGATTTCCTAGAACTTCTTCTAGCTTTTTATTATCTTAGTAAGTCATTCTATATTCTAAGCGATTTAGGAATCTATATACTAAATAGTCTAGTTAATCTTCTTATTAGAATGCTTAACTCTATGAGTCTTAAAGTATTATTCTAAAGTCCTAAAGTACTTTATGATATTAGTTCTATCAAAAGAGGGCGTACTATAGGTCCTCTTAATTAATATTAGATTCTAAAAGGTAAGTTATAGGAGGCTCTTCTTATAGTAAGACCTCTTTGATTTAGACTTAGACTTTTAAGTTTTCTTTATAGCCTTATCGCTTGACTTAGCATCTAATATTAATAACTTCTTACTAGATAAAGAGTATTTTAAAGATAAAGAGGAAGATAATAAATTGTCTAATAATAATAGAATTGATAGCGCCTTTAACTTTTTTAGCTTCTTATCCTTCTCCTTCTTCTTTAAAGAGTCCTTTTTAGAAGACTCCTTTTTAGGGGCATTCTTAATAAAATCATTATTAATAATAAAAGGCTTGATTTACTTTAGAAATCCGTCTAGACTATATCTTCCTATTATAAAGATATTACTAGAGTAGCTCTTAAGTCTACTAAGTTCGTCTAATATGATAGTTAGTATCTTTAGAGAGGTAGTACTATTTATCTTCTTCTTAGGTTTAATATACTACTTCTACTTTGCTTCTATAGCTAGCTTCCTCCTTTCCTTCCTTATTAGAGGCTTCTCTAGCTTAAGGCTAGGCGAAGATACTATATCTCCTAAAGAAGTACTTAGGGCCTTATCTTTTACTTCCTATTAGTTACTAGTAATAGCTCCTACTAAAGTAGTTAGCATTCTATCTTTTACTAGGCTAACTCTACTAGTTATAAGATCTAATATAGGTATTATCTAGGCAAATCTAGTAGGGGTTTATAGGTTAAATGAAGATATGTTAATAGTAAGTAACGTACTAGTATAATAATGAAGTGATATTACTTTAAGGAAAGTTGGGATGAGAATAACTAGTGTCGATTTCTGAGATTTTAGTAAAGAGTAAAAATTAAAATTCAAACTTAAAAACAGAATGTAGGGCATCTAAATAACCCCTAAATTTTAGTGTTAGGTACTAAAAATCCCTTATATACTTCTGTAATATCTAATATATACGCCTAAAACTTTCTTTTTCCTTAATAATTAAGATGTAAGGACTACTTCTAAAAGACTTTATAATCATATAACCTAGCAAAATGAGGAATCGCCCCCTTAGATTTTAAAGTACTAGCCTTATAATCGTTCCTAATAGACCTATTCTCTTTCCTTATAATTTTTAGCTTCTAAGTAATTAGCTAAAACGCCCTTATAATTAGCTTACTTTAACGTAATAGCTTAGACCGCTTAGTCATAGCCTAAACTCAAATTGTATTAAGACGTTACTAATCCTAATAAAACGCAATTATAACCTTTCCCTAATTGCTAAAAACCGGTTTCTATAAATAAAGAGTACTAAACTAATAGGTCCTTACTAGCATAATCTCTATAGTTTGTCATTACTATCATTTCTAGATATTGATATTAAATAGGTAATACTTTTAATTAAAAATAGTATTGCATTCTATATAGTTACTATAGCAACGCTTTGTAATTCGTCTTATGATTAAAAACTCCTAAAAGCTTTAACTTCTAGGTCTTAGATAGTTATAATAAAGGCTTCCTATTCCCCTTTTTAGTTAATAGCATTTAAATGTATCCTATAAGCCCTAGAGTATACCTTGCCCCTTATAGTAATTACTAATTTATTAAGGGGTAATATAACCGCAAACTCTATAGCTAGGATCTGACTTATAGAATACTTATAATTAATAAGTAAAATAATAAGGGGTTATAATAAATATATTATAGAATGGATGGTGTTCTAAGTGAGTAGAGAAACCCCGTTTTATAAGGCTTCCCCCAGCTTAGGCACCTGACTATTTATCACGTGGTGGCGCATCGCAACCCCACGACACTATGACTAAAGCCCGTGGTTTCAGAAAGCTCTGCAACAACTCACCTGCTATCCTATTCATCGACTTTCACCCAACCATCTTCACTCACCGAACTTCTTTCTCAACGTATTCAGACACGCCATCGCCTTTCTCCAACTACTCACTCTCAGACTCCCTATCTTCATCACCCCCACTATCATCCTCATCCTCATCCTCATCTTCATCATCCTCAGAATCAACCACCTCCCCCATCCCAGCCATCCCCTCCGCCTCCTCCACACAACAAGCAACCCACTCTCGAACCGACTCATAAGCATTTACCCCCGGCTGCCAACTCGCCGAGTTACAGTACTGATACGCGCCCTCTCCAACCGGCCCGCCTACAACATTCTCCTTCCAAGTCCGTGGCGGGATGATGAAATGCTCAAAACCATCGCACTCGTTTCCAGGCTGCAGTTGGAGTATCGTCTCGGAACCAAGGCCGTCTGGTTTCATGCCTAGGTCCTCGAAGTTTACGGCAACGTTGTATAGATCTTCCTCAGTACCTGGCGTGAGATATTGGTTGCCTGCGATCCCGCCGCTGAAGAGATGCCATCCTCCTTGGAATCTATCGCAGATCAACGTATTAGGTTTATTCTGTCTCGTGAAGAGGAGGGAGACGTACCCGTTTGCAATGCGGATCATATCCTTGAAATCGGCCGGTAGCTCCCCAAATTCCCGCTCCGCTGCATCAATCTCCTCCTCAGTCACAGGCGAAAATAGTATATCATCGGCACACTTGACACCATTCCGCCTATACCACCGTCTATTGACCTTCCACGCTGCCACAGAAAGTCTTCTCAACAGTTCTTCCCACCCCACTTTCTCCGGCGCCAACGACCACTGCCTCCCATCTCTGGCTCTCAGCTCTATCGCCCGACTTACCTCCTTGACCAACACTTCCGCATCCCCCTCCTCAATATAAAACGGGTTTGCATCTTTTCCCCTTTTAGCCAACAAAGGCAAAACATCCCAAATCCCCGGCAACGCAAGATACTCCGTCACATCACTCCCACAATACACATTGAACCCATCAGCCCTCAGTCCCATCCCCAGCACACCAGCCGCAGTCTCCAACTCCCCCACCCTCACCGCCAACTCCACAACCAACCGCCAATACAACAACTCCCCATGTCTCCTCACACCTCCCCTCTCATACTTCCACTCCGTAACCGGCACCTGCGGCCGCGCATACAGCTTCCTCGCCACCTCAAGCGCCTCGCCCATACGTTCCAGCGCCGGGTATCGCCCCTCTATCTTCTCCTTAGCCAGCAGCCGGCAACACATAGCCAGCATGCTCACATCGTCCGTCTTAGTCCATATATGCGGATCCGCGGGCTCAGGGAGCTTGCAATGCTGCAGCATCCAGCCCGTGCGCGTGCACTCGCGGTATTTGCCCCATTGGCTGCGCGCTAGGTTTTTGGTTATGAATTGGCTGTTTGGGGGCCGGGGGTATTCAGAATGGGAAGTCCAGAAGTTCTCGAGGGCGAGAGAGGAGTTGAGGGGTGAGTGGCTGTGTTTGCTTGGGGGGACAAGGTGTTCTGCATGTTTGTGTAGGGTTTCTAGTAGTTGGTGCGCGAGGCTGAGGTGGTTGGATAGTAAGAGGAGATGGGCTAGCCGTAGGCTTGGTCTGATTGCGGGAGAGGGGTCTTGGGTCTAGAAAGGAGGTGATGAGCTTGGAGAGAGTATGTTTGGTAAAGGGGCCAGAGTTGTCCGTGTCGATGTATGAGATAGACATTTTGAGGTTGAAAAGGAAATAGTCAATTTAAATGTAAGCATTAAATATTTTTAAAGGACAGAAGGTTTATCGTTTTTCCCATTTAAAGAAGTGTACAAACGATAGTATAGTTTAGTAGGGGTCGAGGTTGCCTGATGCTAACTTTTAGCGCCCCCAAGGAGCCTAAATTAAGCGACCCGCCTGCTTCCTCCAGACACTAACCCCTATTATATAGCTTTTAGTGATTCTTGCATGCGAGAAGGAGAATAGGTGTAGAGAAGTGGGATGGAATGATTTATCATAAGGCTTTGATGTTGTGTGATGTCCGTTAAAGTAAACAACATTTTCGTGAGAAAGCCGCATTCAACCGCGCTCCATCACAAGTACTCATATCGCATCGCCATCCTACTTCCACCTTATTAGGCCTCCTCCCAATCGGTCATACAGGGTATACGCATAGCGCCTTCCTGAAGAGGTCCAATATCCATTGGTTCCATCACGTCCCAAACAATAGCTTCATCGTGCCTCGAGTTTTCGATATCAAGCTTGCATGCATCATTTCCATCAGCTGTCAGATCGTAGTCGAAGAGAGCCCGTCGCGCCTTCCTGATGTTGAGCCATTGTTTGTCCATATCCGCCCCAACGACCCGGAAGCACTTCTTCCACTCTTCCTGGCGATTTTGGCGACGTGGGACATGCAATGTGTTGGAATGTCCCTTGTGAGGATCGTCTAAGCTGAGCATCCCATCCATAGTCTTGAGATGCCGCTCACGCTCCATTGTGTTGTACGTCGTGTCAGCGATCCATTGGTGCTTTCTCATGAACACTCTGAGATCGCGTGTTTCGGCACGTGTAAAGGCAGCAGCAAGGTCTTCGAGAAGGAGTTGGCCACTAATCTTGAGATCACGGTCAAAGCTATTGTCGTCCTTGGACAAATTGTCGCCGATGATACCCCCGATAATCTTTTCGGCCTTAACGAAATGGACGAGTTGGTCCATAAGTGTGGAGATCAATTTGTATTGTGGTTCGAATAGGTCAAGAATGATCCGTCGTTCGTTTTCAAAAGGGCCTGCGTCGCTGTTGTCGCTAGCTTCGCGCGCAAGTGAGATATGTCGTTCAAGTGGATGGGGGCCACAGTATTGATACGGATTCAAGTGGTTGGGACGGAGGTTGGGAGAGAGTGTTGGTCCTGGCGCGAGGCCCATTTCGTTGCGAAATGGCTCCCAGCGCTCGAACATCTTGGCGTACGTGAGAAGATTGTCATACTTGTCAAAAATGTGCTCGATCTGGGCGTCGCTCTCAGTCAGAGCCTTGAACGATAAGCGCTCATCTTCAGGTATCAAATGAGCCTGATCTCTGTGGCAGTTGTAGCACTCGAAGCTCAAGTCATATACGTTGCGAAGCAACCTGAGATGCGGTAGAAACGTCGCCGGGGAAGGCACAGCAATTGCCTCAGAGGGGGTGAAAAGCTCAGGATCACTTTGTTGACAGTCTATGCAGCACAGACATATTCTGATACTGTCTGCCGGGGAGTGACAAATTGCTTGACAGAATGCCCGGATTCCCAGTTCTAGGTCATCCTGATCAGACATGCGGATGGCGACAGGCCCATCAGCAACCAAGACCTTCCATCGTCGAATGCGAGCGAATGACGGGATAGCGCGAATCTTCTTGTATCCATCCTTGTGCCTATTAGGCCCAGTATATATATGCTCCGCGGTATGATCAAGTGCATCGGTCCATCTATCGGGAAAGCGCGTCAATGGCGATCGAGAAACCCAATCAAAATCATTGGAGGAATAGCCAACGCAGTTAATGACGAAAGTGTTTCTGTACAACACAGCGGATGCTTCGACATATATTTGTCTGCAGGTGTACAGGATCGCCGTAGTAAGGTCATATTTGGCGTTCGGGTTGTAACGCACATCGTAGAAAAAATCCAAGTCGGAAAGATCTTCACTGGTCAAGAGGTAGTCGTAGATCTTGAGGCGAATCTCAGGAAGCAATTTATCCAGAAATGGTGTTGTTTCTGACATTTTGGGGGCGCTGTACTGACGATGGACGACGTGCGTTTTGTTGGAAGGGGAAGAGAGAGAGAAATGGAGAGATAGGGTTGTTTTGTCGGCATGGAACTAGCATGGAAAGAGCGAAAGACAGAGGAAGCCTAGGAAGGTGAAGGTCCAGAAGGGAAGGAACAAGCAACGATTGAATATTCCAGTCTCCATTTCCAAATCCTTTTTCAGCCATAGATGTATTCAATGGACTGCATAAATTTCGCGTTGCATCCATCACCCCACCTGCGTTTATGAGCACAGGCAACAATCTCACCACTGACACATATGAAAGAGGATTAGGTATCTTGAATCAACTTTTAGCAAGTGGCCGTTGCATGTCCCAATGATTAACAGAGGATATTCAGAAGCTGGACACTGCCGCTTTTCCATTGGGCGAGGAAAAGATCTCGTCAAAATCTGTAGCAGAGACTTATACATCATAGATTGAAACCCTCAATTAAAATGTGCCTTGGTGTAAGCTAGTCCTGGCAAACATGAAGATATACTTACGATGTTCGTGTAATGAAGAAGGATGCAGAGGAAAAGGAGAGGTGTGTTGCCGTCTGTGCTGACCAATTGGATAAAAGTGGAACCCAGAAGGCTGTGAGTTCAAAAAAGTTGTCCCCCACCAAGAGCCTCTTGTACTTCAATTCCTACCTACATAGACCATGTAATCACACAACCTTCAACTTCTCCACGATAACGGCAAACGGCATCCCAATGCTGTGACATACCAGTCTCAAGACACTATCAATTTAGCCCTTCCATCAACCGTAACAATGCCACCAAAAGCCGCGCGAGGCAGAGGACGAGGCCGAGGAGGGGCAGGAACTGCAGCCTCAAGAGCACCCCCACCAGCAACAGCAGAGGCAGATACTCCATCTGCCGCCGAGTCATCCTCTTCCCAACCTGCAGTACAAACCACAACAACCCCGCAGAACGAGCTCCAATCCCCCAACTCCTCCCCCGCAACCATCCCCACAGAAACCCCCGCCCCAACCCCCGTCCGCGTTCCCTCCCAACGAGCGACAGGACCTAGAGCGACAGGGCCTAAACCACCCACCGGACCCAGCAAATTCAAACCCAAAGCTGTGCGCAGAGGACAAGCGGAGCGGGATGAGCTGGCTAGGTTGGAGTATGAGAGGGTGAAGAAGGTGGAGGAGAGTAGGGAGAAGAAAGCTGCCTTTGCGCTGGGCGGAAGAGGGGGGAAGGGTGGACGCGGTAGAGGAGACACAATGGGAAGGAGGTTTGATGCTGGACGTGGAAATAAAGGGAGTGAGGGCGTGTTTAGTATGCTGCCGGGGGCTTTGGGTATGTTATTATTTGCTCCATGATTATGGGATGGAAGCTAATGTTTGGGCTTATAAAGAGCATGGAATGCGTCCCATGGAGAGGGACAATGTCCCTGGATCCACGAATTACGGGTCTACGGGTCCTGCGACGACTGACTTTTACAAAACTGAGGGAGGAATGTCTGGAGGAGGCGGAG